>CAMTDV010001634.1:16933064-17056964 GCA_947069175.1 Scalesia atractyloides
AAAGATGTGTTGAAGGCTCTTGTGGTCGGTGAAGACCGAACACTAAGTACCATAAAGGTAGTGTCGCCAAATCTTTAATGCAAAAACAATTGCACCAAGCTCAAGGTCGTGCGTAGTATAGTTTTTCTCATGGATTTTGAGTTGTCTCGATGCGTAAGCGATGACCTTGTCCCGTTGCATAAGAACACAACCCATACCTTGGTTCGAAGCATCGCAATACATGACGAAATCTTCATTTCCATCGGGAAGTGTAAGGATAGTAGCATGACAAAGCATGTCCTTGAGGGTTTGGAAAGACTCCTCTTGTTCGGGACCCCAAACAAAATGTTTATCTTTTTGAGTCAAAGGCGTAAGAGGAATAGCGATCTTGGAAAAATTCGAGATGAAACGACGATAGTACCCAGCTAGGCCAAGAAACGAACGAATTTCAGAAGGAGACTTGGGTGCAATCCAATTCTTCACAGCTTCGATCTTTGCGGGGTCAACATGAATACGGAGTTCATTGACGTTGTGACCAAGGAATTGAACCTCTTTTAGCCAAAATTCACACTTGGAGAATTTAGCGTAAAGACGTTCAGTATGCAAAAGCTGAAGGATGAGATGCAAATGTCGCGCATGCTCTTCTTTCGTCTTGGAGTAGATGAGGATATCGTCGATGCAGACAATTACAAAGCGATCGAGAAAAGGTTTACACACACGGTTCATGAGATCCATGAACACTGCAGACGCGTTGGTCAAACCAAAAGGCATGACCACAAACTCATAGTGTCCATAACGTGTGCGAAAATCGGTTTTTTGTACATCTTCTTCGAGAACTCGAAGTTGATGATAGCCAGAACGAAGATCAATCTTGGAGAAACATGTCGCACCTTGAAGTTGATCGAAGAGATCGTCGATGCGAGGAAGAGGATATCGGTTTTTGACATTAAGTTTGTTGAGCTCACGATAGTCAATACACAACCGAAAAGATCCATCTTTCTTTTTGACAAACAAAACGGGAGCGCCCCAAGGGGAAGTACTAGCACGTATAAAGCCTTTATTAAGAAGTTCTTGAAGCTAGCTTCATAGCTCTTGCATCTCCGAGGGTACTTAACGATAGGGAGCCTTCGCAATCGGAGTTGCGCCAGGAATGAGATCGATTCGGAAATCGACAGAACGAGGAGGAGGATGAGGACCAGGAAGATCCTCTGGGAAGACATCGGGAAAATCGTAAACAACAGGAACGTCACTTACGCTCGGACCTTTGTCTTTCTTTTCCACAATATGGGCGAGAAAAACAAAGTATTCCTTACGTAAGTATTTGTTTACCTAGATACACGACATAAGCTTGAGACCTTTATAGGGTTTCTCGTCATAGACGTGCAAGGAATCACCGTTTGGAAGAGGAAGACGGATGAATTTCTCAGAACAAACGACTTCAGCACGAACTCGCCTAAGCCAATCTATGCCTACTATGATATCGAAGCTTCCCAATTGCATGGTTATGAGGTCAATAGAGAACGTATGATCGTTAAGATCTAAGGAACACTTAGAATGAACGAAATTGTCGGTGACGGATTTTCCGTTAGCGACTTCGACTGCGAATGGATTGGGCAACTTAGATCGTACGCACTTAAGCAAGGGTTCAAATTCAATAGACACAAAACTTCTATCTACATGCACCAGTATCAGAAAGACAAGAAGCATAGACATGGTTGACAAGAAACGTACCAGTTATGACGTCGTTCGCGTTCTACGCCTGAGCGGCAGTGAGGGCGAAAGCTCTGCCTCGAGCTGGTTGAGGTTGCTGTTATTGCTGTTGCGGTTGCTTGTTGGTGGTGCGCTGGGGCAAACGTTGGTGAAATGATTAGGGTCGCCACACATGTAACATGCTCGCACATGATCAACTTGAGGTTGGGTTTGAGGTTGAGTAGGGTTAGGGTTTGGCATGATGGCTTGGGGTTGCTGGTTTTGGGGTTGAGGGAAGTTTCGGAACAGTTAGCAAAGTGCCCTAACCTTTGACATTGGGCGCACTTGCGGCATGAAGCAATGGCAGGGTGATGGTAGGTACAGTTAGCACACTGGGGGTGAGATCCAGTGTAGCCTCGTTTTGGTTGCTCGTGGTTGGCAGGGGTAATGGCTGCTACCGTTTGGATGGGTTGAGGGTTTGGCGGAGTAACAACCGCACAATTTTGACTAGAAGTCTTCCGCTTCTTGTTCTTGGTGTTGTTGTTTCGTGGGGGTTTGGGTGAGGGTTCAATGGTGGAGGTGGTATCGGCGGTGGCTTGGTGTGCGTTCTTTGTAGAGACCTTGTCGTAGGCCCCCATGAAGAACACAGTTGTTGTTCAGCTTTATGGCGATACTGTAGGCATCCTCAATGGTTTTAGGGCTGGCTGAAGCTACATGGTTGATCAGGACGGTTACGAGGCTACAAATGAACTTGGCTATCGCCTTGGGAACAGTGTCGACTTGTCCAGGACAGAGGACACTAAGTAGTTTGAAGCGCGTGACCAGTCCTTCCACGTCGCTCCCCTTTTGCGTGAGATTCCAAAATTCGTTCTCCAACTTTTGGATCTCGTGTGGGGGGGGCAAAAATGGTCCTTCATGAGATGCTTAAGCTCGTCCCAAGGTAAGGCGTGGGCTAATTCATTACCATGTTTGTTCCTCTCAGTGGTCCACCATTTGAGGGCTCTCTGACGAAAGACCCCCGTGGCGTTTAGGGTTCGGAGTTCGTCGGGGTAACCACTTTGCAGGAAGGTAAGCTCGATCGCATCGAACCAATTCATCATGGATGTAGCTCCATCCTCGCTGGTAAACTCTAGAGACTTACAAGCCATGAATTGTTTTATTGGAACAACGCTTTAGGTGTTTCCACCTTGGAATCGATAGAGGATTTGGGGGTATCATGGAGGGTTTGAATCTGGCTAACGATGTCGGGGATAATTTTAGCCATCTGCTTGGCCATCTGCTCAGCGACTAAACCTACGAGTTCCTGCTTTGATATGGAGTCCCTATTGTTGTTGGAACCCTTCTTGGAACCCTTGGATTTCTTTGATGAACTGGCTTGGAGAAGACATCTAGGGTTGAAATAAAAAGGAAAAGGATGAGACTTGATCATAATGTAAAAATAAGTTTTGCATGTATAAGCATGGGTATGTTCACATATGATTTGCATAGGCATGTATTCATCAAGTATTGGCATGTATAATCACGTATGAATGCTTATAAGAAGTATAAATTTAGTTTGTTCACGAGGATTATTATTGTTTTTTATTGCAAGAATCATGCGAATTGTGTAACGGTTTCAAAATGAACAAGGTATCAAGTATAAAATCACATAAAAATTGAGATGACATAAAAGATAGGCTCAATAAAACATAGGATTGTTTCGGGTAGAGAAACGTCGACTATTCCAAAGTGATTCGTAAGATCTTTCGAGTTAGGGAACATGCTTTGGCCTAATAGGTAAAATACTCTCGTCGAGAAGCGATTAATAGTATTTTACCCTTCAAGTTACTACATGTCCCTAGTCGATTGAAAATTCGAGACTTTGGTGAGATTGAAAATCGAGGAACGGGACTAGTTGACAAGGTGTGGGTTTTCACCCCTAACTTGACAACATCGTACCCTAAATGTGGTTGATAGTCATCGGGTCAAAATTAATTTTGACACTTTGACGATGTTCCACTAGAGTTTGAATGGGAAGTTTTCCATCAAGGTGTGGATGTCACTCCTAACTTGATGGTATAACTTCGTGAAAAATCGAATACGCGGAATGAGGGATTTCACCAAAAAATGTAAGCCATCGGGCCTATCTTGGAGTAAATCGCCTCGTTTGCATCATGAGTGTCTTCAAAGTGTATTGTGTAAACGTCTTAGGAAATATGTTATGTAAGTATTAAGACCAAAAGAAAGGAAGAAGCAATGTAGGAAGAAAACTGTTTTAAGCATGACATAAGAATGGTCAAAAATGGGACACTTAAACTATAGACTAGGTCGAACATGGCAACTCTACCTAATTCCCTATAGTTATGGCTCTGATACCAATTTGTCACACCCCAACCGATGGCGGAAACATCGAGGCGGGACAAAAAAGATTGCTTAAAAGTGACATAATTAATTTAAACCGGATTTCATTTCATGATAAAATTGTCATTACAATACATGGAATTTAAAATAACAATAAACAAAAGACAAAATTTGATACAACATAAGTAAACCTAATACGTCTACGTGTGTATCTAGCATCAACGCTACTTCAATTTCATAGCATCATCCTTCTCAACCTGTAACATGTTTAAAATAAAGTTGAATGCAAAAGCAAAGGCGAGTACAAAAGTTTAAGTATAAGCATACGTATAAGCATAAAGTTTAAAACGAATTCACATGGCAACTAAGTTTATACAAGAGCATCATACATGGCATGCAATATTTCTAGTCAACCCTCTTGCTTACGCAAAATAAAGAGTTACACATATCAAAAGTTTTCTACGTATACCCTACACATTATAAAACTTTATCCTACACACGTCGAAATTTGTCTTAGACACCTCGTAATTTATATTACCCCACATTGTAATTTAGTGTAGACTTTAAATTAAGTTGTTTTTTAATTTGAAAAAGATATATATTTTGAAAAGAGTTTCACATTAATTTACTTAGTTATTAAAGATAAAGAATAAAAATTAATGATCTATGTAAGTTAACCCATATACCCTTAAAAAAAAAATTAATACAAATATTAAATGAAGTAAAATGCCACATTCTTATTGACTTAAACTTGTTCTTTTTTCTTCTTACAAAGAGTTACTTCTCATTTGAACCTCTACTGTATATAAAAAAACTTGCATATGTATATTTTGTATAAATAAATGATTTTTGTATAGATATTTTTTTTTTCAGTTTCAAGATTGATGGATAAATATTGCATTACCACATTTCTTTATATCCAAACATAGTAATTTATCAAACCTCAGGTAGATTAAACATGTAAACTGAAGCTAAATACCTTTAACTACCTGTTCGGGTTGAAACATAGGGAGTGTTGATACAAATAATCAGCCATTTGTACCAAGGTTATAGTAGCATGATAGCAAAACAAAAGTCAAGGCAAGAAGGAATATAGTCAAAAGAAATGTTAATGATGCTTACAGTTTCTTAACTTCTTTAGAGGAAGTTCCATGTTTAATTGAGGCCTCACAAATGTCAGGAGTGAGATTCATATTTATTAAAATCATTCATAACAGTGAGGATATTATTGGCAAGCTCACCTTAAGGGAAAAATCAGTCACAACTAGCAACAACAACGCCTTGGATTGATAATATTAAAGTAAAGCTTTGACAAACATGTTCTATACTAAATCACAGTAAAGAAAAAGAAGCTTAATTAGTTCTTCATGTAGTTAAGATCCCCAATTTAATGTGAGAATATTTTTTTTTAATCCATGTTTGCCAATAATTTCCTCACCTCCTGCCCTCTAGGTAGAACCAATGTTTTAAACAATAAGTAGAGCCATCTAATCACCACTAAAAATCACTACAAGAAAATTTGGTGATACGACGAACCTTTGCCGACAACAACTTATCGTTAGCAAAAAGTGAATTTAATATTTTTAGGACATTCCACGATGACAAGTCGTGTTAAGTAAAGTAGACAGGTCGTGTTACGTAAAGCTGGAATTGTGAAAAAACTAGACGCCGTTTTCAATATTTTCCAGAAAAGGTTGTTTTTTTCTTTTTATATTCCTGGAATTAATTGACAATTTTTGCAAGAACTCTTTACCAAGGATGTGTGTATATATATATATATTAATTTTAAAAACTAACGACATTGATACCCCCCCCCCCCCCCTCCATGCCATCGACAAGTCATCACTATAGGGTTTACAATTAGGTTGTAAACGAACAGAACGAACACGAACAAGGTCATGTTCGTGTTTGTTCGTTAAGGAAATTCACATGTTCATGAACTGTTCACGAACGCATACCGAACATAAGCTTATGTTCGTGTTTGTTCGTTTAGGAAATTCAGTTGTGCAAGAACAGTTTGTGAACACTAGTCTCGAATACAAACGAATGCAAGCAAATAAAAAAGAACGAAAAGAACATTTAACTTGAAAATAAAAAATAAAAACATTGTTATCCTTAAACATTATATAAGTAGTTAAACACAACCATCAAATGATAAATCAAAACACAAGAAGTCTACTACACTAGCAAACAACGAATCAAATTTGACTAACTAAATTATCCCGAAAAATGGCTTAGAAGGTCCAAATTTCAGCTAACTTAGAAAATCAGGGTTTCAAGTTTACAATATGTTTAGATAAAAGGTTTATTATATATTATTCTTTTAATATAATCAAACGAAAACGAACGAATATAAACATACGAACATGAATGAACGTAACCGAACGTTCACGAATACAGTTGAACGAATGAGACATGTGTTCGTGTTCGTTCGCTAAGCTGACAGAATGAAACTTTTTGTTCACGTTCCGTTCGTTAAGCTAATCGAACGAACTTACCGCTGAACATTCGGTTAGCTAAGCTGAGTATGTTTTGTGACTGTTTTCCGACAAAAGCTTTTTATGTATTGTGACACATTTCCAACCACCTAATTATTTGAAAAAGAAACTGCAAAAAAAAATAATTAAAATCTCTGAATTTTTTTGGCAAAAAATTCCAGAAATATCTGTAATACCAAAAACCTGTTTTACAAAATTCACCGAAGTTATAAGGACATAAATTCAAAAATCATGCGTCACAACGCAAGTTCCAATATGTTTGAACCGTAAGCTAATACAATTCAACATAATGCTAAAAAGATATAAAAACGACCACTAATTAGAGGGAACATGCCAATTCTTCATAAATTCTTGAAGTTGTTTTTGAAGTTCTCCCCTTGCTTTCCTTTCTTCATCAAGACGAGTTGCTTTCCTTTCTTCATCAAGACGAGTTGCAAGTAGATTCCTTTCTTCTTCAACCCGAGCTTCAAGATCTACCATTCGGGTTCGCATAACTTGAACCTAAAAAGTTGTTAAAAATATAGTTATAATTAGTTAATATATTATATAAAGAAATGTTTTGAGGCAAGAGAAAAGGTGTTTATTAGTTTGATTTCCAAAGATAATAATGTATGCATACATTCTATATACATACATACTAGGGTATTCATGGTTTGGTAAAACCGCGAACCAAATCGTTAGAACTTACAAAACACAACCGTCCCAATGGGTCAGCTTAGTGAGATCTTACTATGTGAAAACTAAATTATCAAATGGGTCGGCTTAGTGACAAAAACCAACATTTTTAACATTTAGTAACACCATATGGAAATAAAGATACCTCTTCTTGAGACCGTTGGTACTCTGCTTGCGATGGTGCAGACCCGGCAGAAGAAGAAGAAGAAGAAGAAGATGTCTCGGTCACCAAGTATTGTAGATCCGAGGATCCTATCTCGTATACACGACGCGTGCGACCTTGTCCAATCACAGATGCCCACACCTCACGGTCATCTAGATACTCACAGAAGTTCGGCCCGTAAACATCTTCCATCGCACTCAAATAATCCCCCTACAATTTATAAAAACAATGTGATTGTAACTGCAATAGATACGGAAATTGTATAATAAATAATAAGAGTTAATTGCACCAGCAAACAACCGTTTGTCTGCATAAATTGTTGTTGTCGTGATAAATGTACCAAATTGAAATGAAAGGTAATATTATACAAAATATAGGCTGATGTCTTATTCTGATATTAATTCTAAACTACAATTCATGAATAAATTGTTGCCGACGTGATAAACTACAAACCAATCCAATCCAAACCATTACTAAAATAATATGGTTCTTTCTTTCAAGGGCCAAGTACATCATCGCCAACTTAGGCACCTTGTTCCATTTTTGCTTGTATTTGTTTTCACCACGTACTGTACAATGATTTAGGTCAGAATTTTGCCCATTGAATAGCATGCAATGGGTTTTGCATACGTGAATCCATTCTGATGGCAACTCTAATAGCTTCAGCATCTTCTTGATCTCGTAAAAGCTTGTAGGTTGCTTTGCTCCATTGGGTAGAATTTCTTTAATGATTAGAAGTAGTTTATCAAATGCTGAGTCAAAAATATTACATTCTGATTTCCAATTCAATAACCTAGTGGCGGTGGAGAGTGTGCTAGCGTTTTTACACCCATGCCACAAAGGCTCATTGGCTTGACTCAAAATGGTATAATATGCCTGGGCTATTTGATTTGGATCTTGATGCGGCATGCTGTCCATAACCAGTTGATTGTATTCAGTATATTCACCAAGATCGTCATCAGTGTCTTGACCCGCATGTTGAGACGATACGGGGTTTGAACATTGAACCACATCTTGTGTACTAAATGACTCACCGTGAGTATACCATACCTTATAGTTATCCATGAATCCCTTTTTGAAAAGATCACCAGCAACCTCAAATCTCTTCTTGAAACGATGATTTTGGCATTTGCCACACAGACATCTTATTTTAGAAACCTCGACCCCTTCTATTAGTTATCGTTGAATGTTAGGTGTGTTAGCATATGCATAATCCATGAAAAAGTTACATGACGTTGGAATGTCGGATCGAAAAGACCATCACTAGTGGTTCTCTTTATGTACATCAAGTTTCTATCACGCGACATATTTGTCGATCTATAACTAAATTAATGTTATTAGTATTAAATAATAATAATAATAATAATAATAATAATAATAGTAATTGGATTAATAAATAACCTAACAAATATAAGATACACTTATACAAAAAAACAAACATACACATAATATACATACAAATACAAATGACATACATACATACATACATACATATGATATTGATAATTGAATAAAATAAAAACCATAAAACATGTCCTATATGATTTCCAACTCAATGTGATAAATCTGATCTAAACATCAAAAAGCATATGTCAGCAACTGTTGTATCAATGCAAATTTAAGTCAATTTGTTATAATTCTCAAAGGCTCAAGGCACACTTAAAGCGCAAAGGTTGAGCCATGGGCCTAAGTGCAAGTCGCAAAAAAAGTGCACGCCAAAAATAAAAAAAAAAAGCGCACTAGAAAATATGAAATGTCAGTAGTTTAATTTTTTTTAAATGTACAGATTAAAAAGACACAAGCAATCTTCAACTACTAATAAAAGTAAACAATTTTAACTGTACTTTAACCTATTCTTTATAAAAGAAATTGCAAACAGTTGACTTTAAACAATTTTTTTAACGGCAAGTGGAATGAATATGCTTTGTTTTTTCTTCTAAATTGTTTAATGGCAAACTGGGTATTCAAAAATAAACAAATCATATATAATACATCAAAGATAAAAAAATTAGGGTTATAGTTTTGTATGAAAAACTTATGTTTCTTATATATATAATATAAATTTGAGCTTTAAAAATGGGCCAAACGAGCGAGCCAACGAGTCAGCTAACGAGTGAGCCACAAGTCGAATAAACCGAGCCGATCCGGCTCGACTCATTTAAAACCAAGCTAATTTCAAACGGAGCTATTTCCGGTTTTTTTTCGATCGAAGTTCGACCGAATAAACCGAGGCGTTATTCCGGCGCCTCGCCTGAGCACCTAATCAATGCATAAACTAGTAATGAAATTATTCAATCAATGTTTTCTTTCATATGAAAACAACCTACTGTTCATAAGAAATTGCAACAAAATACATGAAAACAACCTACTGTTTGTTCATTGCAACAAAATCCATCACTTACAATTTATTCAGATGAAACAAACCTACTGTTTCATAACAAATTGAGGTTTGGTTAATTGGGGCTTCAAATATCAAATTAGGGCTTCAAACTTAGAACTAAACAACTGAAGTTCAAGAAATAAAATCAAACCAGAAACACAAACCTTTTGCTTCAAATGCAATATTAGGAACGAGCCCCTGTCGATTCTTGGATACGAGACACGATGGGAACTAGCGGCGAACAAACGAGCGACGAGCTCCGACCGGTGAACAAAAGATCGAGCGACGTGAAACCCCTACAGTCGTAACTTGAAGCGATGGGAGATGTAGGGTTTATGTGTGTTCGTAACGTAGAGAAAGGAAGATGTGGGAACTGGAACGTATTTTGAAAAGTTTTTTAAGTGATGGGATTATATTATTCTATAGGGCTACTACAATATTGTTTTGGTTATATTTCTATAATCTTGTTACTGTAGTGACTTATGTTTTTTAATATCTCCTCCTACTTCTTCTGTTAAGTTTTTTAAAATTATAGTATGTATCTCCATAACTTTGTAATCCTTACTCTAGTTATGACGTTTGGTGCTTATTCATAATTATAGTAAAGTTTGATTAGGAGCGATTGAAGGTATACCTAGATTGTTGGTTATTATTTTGAATTTAATTTATTATCGAAGCTTAAACCGTAAAACCGAACTGTAACCAAACCGTTATGAACGCTTTGGTTTGGTTCGGTTTTAATTTCCAATGGTTCAGTTTTAGTTTTCAACAATAAAAAACCGTTAGTAACGATTTGGCTCACGGTTTGACCTAAAAACCGACAAAACTGAACCGTGAACACCCCAAATTATTATTAACGTTATGACTATTACTACTAATTTTAGTGGTATTCTATAGTAATAATAATGCCTTCTTTTAGATATAGAACTTTTCATATAACTTAGCCTTTTTAAGGATATAAA
This sequence comes from Scalesia atractyloides, assembly GCA_947069175.1. Classification (NCBI taxonomy): domain Eukaryota; kingdom Viridiplantae; phylum Streptophyta; class Magnoliopsida; order Asterales; family Asteraceae; genus Scalesia; species Scalesia atractyloides. The sequence continues at coordinate 16,943,751 of CAMTDV010001634.1, forward strand.
ACTTTTAATACATGGAAACTTAGATAAAAATACGTCGTTAATTCGGCGCAGTTTTTGGCGATTTTTGGTACCGGTAAGTGTTACTAATTAACATATGCCAGTTTTTGGCGATTTTTGGTACCCATACCAAAACGATCCCGGTATTTGAATGTAAAATTCGATAAAATACCGTACAGTGTACCGTACCAAATCGATACCGAACCGAAGTATAGGTACTGAAAACGCCGAAAGTGGACACCGATTCGGTACCCACTAAAAAATCGGTACGAAAAATTCGTGGTACCGGTACCAAGTACCAAATGCTCATCCATACACATAGGTAAGTACATACGTTTAATAAAATAAGAATTATTATATGGGTTTTTTCCTACATATTTGTGACAAATACTATTAAATCGTCAGAAATGTATCACAACTTGTGATAGATTTCCGACAGAATAAAATTTTGGTCATAAATGTGTAGGAAATGGCTACCGGCTTCCAACACAATTTTGACCAAAGATTTTTACATTTGTCTTTCTAAAGTCCAACATCATTTTTTTTTCAAATATTCTTTGGTACAACTTTATTATATATGAGATACTTTTGTTTTACAAACTTATACCTATTATACTTATAGATACCTACCAATCCATCTTTCGTACAACTTTATTATACATGAAATACTTTTATTTTAGAAATCTATATCTATTATGCCTATACGTACATGTATATGCACTTCCGAACCCATTACACAAAATATAATGTAACACCACAAATCGCGTAAAACAACACGCGGCGAAAACACTTGGGGAGTCATGTTAACATATTGTTTCAACAACGCATGGCATTTGAAGTTTCGTTTTATTGGATATTAAACATAGATTATATTGTCATATTGTTTTAGAATTTTTAAACACATAAACAAACAAACAAACATAGTTATTAGCTTTCTTGTTTTATTAATACTAAGGCCCGCATCCGATCCTAAGTGAGGCATGCATCATCATCGTCAAACATTATTTCCTGAAACATATGTGAAAACGAGTCAGCAAAGAAATGCCGGCGAGTACATAGGTTTTGTGAGTAAGTCAGATTTATGGCATGTAACATATTTGCATTACCTTACACGACTACTAGAGTCGAGTAGTGAAAACCTTGTACTAGAAAGTGTCGGGTCTTGCAATATAATTAACCAACTAAAACACGTTGGTTGAAGTTTATGAAATCTCGTTGCCATGAATCTTGACTAAAACATTTGTTTTCGTAACCCAAATAGTAAATCGTCCTTGAAGAAAACTCGTATGGTTTATATCATTATGTAAACATCGTTGCGTGACATCATTTGAAAATATTCGTCCAAGTGATCTAAATAACGCCACGGATAGAATATGATAAAAGCACTTATATATAGGAAGTACCAGCGGGTATCCACCATGCTTTTATTACATTAAACCGTCCCGTTATCTAATCACTTACCATAAACCAATCGTCCATTTCGTCTTTGTTATTAATCGTTCGTGTTATAAATAAATCGTCATTCGTTTTTGTTATAAACCAATCATCGTTCGTCCGTGTCATAAAACCATTAGTCTATCGTCCGTGTTTTAACACCATTCGTCAATCATCCTGTTTTAATTGTGAAAACTTTTGGTCGTTTCGTGAATACATTCAAACCTGTGTGACTCGTCTATACCACCAAAGGGTATCTTTAAATCGACTAACAAACCACCAATGGTTTTGTTAAAATAACAGATTCTGTCGTTACCCCAAACTATCCACCAAATTCCAGTGAATAGCCCGATAACGGGATTTGTCAAATCCTATGGTACCATAACATACTACTGGTCGGCTTGGCCATTGTTAATGAATGTCATTCTTGTTATGAATATAACGCACCAACAAGTTCGTTCACATTATTGAAATCGTATTGTTTATATAAACCATAACATTTGTACTTTGAAAACTTGAAAACATTTAGCACATATGAATCCCCCCAAAACAATTGCAAAACATAAAATAGGGAAACTATGTAATCACTTGTGATTGCAATAAAGTCCTTGTTCAAGAAGATAAACCAAGATCAAGAGTCCGTGAAATCAAGCATGTCCTATAATCGGATAATTGTGTAAATATTGAAACTTGAATTCGGAGGATTTGGATAGAATGGTACCTTATAAACCAAATGAGTATTGGACTCAGATGACACGGTTTAATAAGTTAACATTCTGAGTTGGAAAGATTTTTAAGTGCTTTTGACCCGTTATGACCCGTTAAGGTAGTTTAAGCCACTTTAAACGCGTCATTTGCGTAACTACGCATTCGGATGGTTAGATATGTGTTATGATGAGTCTTTAATGCCTAAATATGTTTGAAAATGTTATTTAATCAGAATACATGTCGAAAGTTATGTCACATATGCTTATAGTTGATTTGTTTGCGAAAAGGGGATTTTGGTCATTATTGAAGATCATAACCACTAGTTATCAGTATAACCTCAGAGGGTTACTCCCTTTATAATTATGGTCACAAATATGTATTTGTTCGGGTCCGAAGATCCACCAAACGGGTCAGATTCGAAAGTCAAAGAGGTGGTCAAACCGTTTAACTTACGACTCTAAACAAGCACTAAATTAAGAGTGATGATTTAGACATGTTTTGACATGTCTAAATAAGTTTATAAAAGAGTTTTGGCATCAAAACAAGCTGTTTTGACACCCGAATTTAGATCTGTCATAAAATGCGCTCCTCGCCCACAACCGGCATCAAAACAAGCTGTTTTGGCCTTTCCCTCTGGGGTAGGAAAATCATGATCGGGATAGCGGACCAAAAGCTATGGAACTTGGGTGTGGGTCTTTTGTCGAAATGGAATGGCCTTTTTCTTTATTATTTATCGTAAAGGAGTGAAATGAGTGAAGCATTACACATAGTATGCCCGTCCCACATCAGCGTATTTTTTTGTTTTACGCGCCCGTAACTCTTCCTCAGCCAGGATGGGGCAGAATAGCAGAGCAAGTACAAGTATTAGTAGCATAACAAAAACGCGTTCCTCGTCATTAATATGTTTGCTCGCGGCAATTGTGGCCTCTCGGTAGAATCGATGACTGCATCTTTAGAATCGATGACTGCATCTTTGATGCACTGCTAGTACTAGTACATCTGAGAATTCTTAATTGGATAGTTGTAAATAGCCCCAGGGCTATGGAACAAAGGAGTATCCCGGACCTACACCGGGGTGTTGACGGTGATTTTCAAATCTCCCCAAGTAGGATTCGAATTATCGCATTTTTGACCAAACTTAGACTTGTCAAAATGACTAGAAATGATAGGAATCAGTAGGCATGATCAATAGAGATCATAATCACCTTGATTACCATCATATTGCAAGTTTTAATTGGACATTATGTTGATCAATATATGATCAATTCTGGAAGTCAAACAAAAGTCAAACTTTGTGACTTTTAATCCAATTAAACTACAAGAATTGAACAAAGCATGATTGAAAGCACTTACAATACCAAAGGAATGATCAAGGAACTCAGAAGAACTCTAGAGATGGTTGCAACTTCAGTTGGTAGTAGAAAATGAGTGATCAAGGGTTTCAAAAATGAAGAACACATGGGTATTTATAGGATTCTTGATGTTGTAGGTGCTTAACAAGTGTCCCATGACTCACCCACATGTTAGCTTAGTGTCCCATATATGTCCAATGCAGAAACAAGGGTGGCAAAGTCGTTTGATGAGTCAAAGAATGAATTAACAAGTTGCTGCCACATTTTTGGTGATCTGGGCACCCCATGCGGACCGTATGGGGTTCTCCATGCGGTCCGTATGGCCCTCAGCTGGTCCCCAAGTTTCAAAAGTGGCAGAACAGGCCCCTGCACACGTTTTGTCGCATTTTGGCACTTCTAACACCCGTTAACCTGATTTTCAAGCTCCATAAGGTGGAATAAGTATAGGGAACTTGAAAAATGTTCAAAAATGTTCCGGGTGTCGCTTCGTTTGGTCGTACGGTTGCGGTTTTCGGTAATTACGACGAAAAGCGTAACGAACGCGTGCGCGACTGTAAAAGCGTAACGAATGATATTTTTCATTCCAATCACTAAAATATGATATTTTAATAATTACAAAAATTTTTGGATGTTCATACATGATCGGATGGTGATTTACGCGAAAAGGCATAGTTTCGCAGAATTTGCAAAATAGCCCCTAAAGTTGTAAATGTGTGATTTTGCCATACCGAAGCCCTCAAAACTTATTTCTAAGCTATGTAAAGGGTATTTATGGTATGTGATCGAATAAACTTGTTTTTGACATACCAAACCCTTCAAAACTTATTTCTAAGTTATGTAAAGATTATTTAAGGCAGTTTAGCTTACTTCACTATTCCGGAACATACGTTGCGTTAAATTGGTTTCGTTTGCATATAGGCTTACGGTTTCGCTTATAGAAGCGATTCAAGAGTTTGAAATCGTGCAAGAATTAATTGTGTGCAAATAACATAATAAGTATACAAAATTCACAAATAAATCATAAATTTCATTCAATCGTGTTCGTCATTGTTACATGATCGGATCGCCACAGATATCACATATAATTTGGCAATTTGTATAAGTACATATATATTTAGTGGTGTATACACTGTGACACATACTCATATACATAAACACAAACATATACGCACAATACACCCATACACATCCTTACGTATATACATGCATATACATAGAAATCAATCACATGCCACTGAAAGAGACTAAAGATGTTGAGGTCCCGAATCGAGAAACTAATATAAGACCGTAACATCCTTCTAAAATACCTTAACCTTAACCTTAATCATACGTCTCCACGAACTCCTATCATCCACCATGTCTTCAGAGGGGTGTAAGTCTACCAAATCCTACCTAATCCACTCATCCCAAGTTAATTTCGGCCTGCATATTTATAAATACACACACATATATTACATACGCACATACATCACATACATACATACATGTATATATACAAATGCACACTTAGTAACAAATGTAATCACATCCACATACACACATATATAGATACAAACATGCATATACGTACACATACATACTTACATCCAAACATACATACATTCCCACATACACAAATACATATATACATACTCACATTATACTCATATGCATACGTCCACATAGTTACGAACATTTAATATTTAAAATAAGAATAATTATATAGGTTGTTTCTTACACGTTTGTGACAAATCCTTAAGTGTCGTCAGAAATGTACAACAACTTGCAATAGATTTAAGCATTTTGTCATAAATGCGTAGGAAATTGTATTCATACATGGATTATTTCCTACGCCTTTGTGACAGTTATATTTAAAAATAAGCATTTTTGTCATAAATGTATAGGAAATATGTTTAATTTACAATTATTATATACTAGGTTTATTATTATTTATTTATATAATAGTATATATCCTTGTATTATGTTTAACTGGGTCGTAGTTACCCGCTTGTTGTGCAGGGACGCGTTTGGAATTCAGAACATATAGTACAGCATGACAACCGATAAATAAATTTGTAAAATTAATTAAAATATATATTAATGGGTTATGCTATTTGCGTCGTAACTCGGCTCTGAACATCAAAATAATAACAAAAGGTAAAACGGTATAGTAAATAACAAAGGTAAAAATAAGGTAAACGAAAAAGAAACAATAGAAACTTGGTCGGTATCGGCACGTTCGTTATAGCAAAGAGAAAAATTAAAAAATATGCTCAAAAGAGTATCGGCATGTTCGTTAAAAAAATATTAAACTAAAAAAAAACTTTAGTCACACTCGTTATAGCAAAGAAAAAGAAAAAAGAAAAACTATGTCTAAAACGATATTAACATGTTCGTTAAAAAACAATTTAGAGGTAGAAACGTAATTTGGTTAAAGTAAAAGAAAAAAAAATACAATAGTTAAATTATATGTGTTGTATATGAAAAAGTTTACACTAAATGACGAAATAGAATAAATAACAAAAATTTGATAAACTTGTAAAATATGTATTAGAAGTAGTACAACACTATTTATCTTATCTTCTTTTATATTAAAAGATTACAATAAATGACAAAATAGAATAAAGGAAAAAAATTGATAATCTTGTAAAATATGTATTAGAAGTTATACAACACTATTCATCTACTCTTCTTTTATATTATATATAATTCTTTTATGTTATATATAATACTTAAAAATAGTTTTCTACTATTCATCACAAGTTCATTTTAATATGTATATGTATTAGAAGTAGTACAACACTATTCATCTTATCTTCTTTTATATTAAAAGTTTACAATAAATGACAAAATAGAATTAAAGGAAAAAAATTTGATAATCTTGTAAAATATGTATTAGAAGCTATACAACATTATTCATCTTTTTTTCCTTTATATTATATATAATTCTTTTATGTTATATATAATACTTAAAATAGTTTTCTACTATTCATCTCAAGTTCATTTTAATATGTATATTATTAGAAGTAGTAAATACTATTCATCTTATCTTCTTTTATATTAAAAGTTTACAATAAATTAAAAAATAGAATAAAGGAAAAAAAAATTGATAATCTTGTAAAATATGTTTTAGAAGTTATACAACATTATTCATCTTCTTTTCTTTTATATTATATATATAATTCTTTTATGCTATATATAATACTTAAAAATAGTTTTCTACTATTCATCACAAGTTCATTTTAATATGTATATATAATATAATACAATACAAGGATAATTGTCGGTAATGTGTCACAAGTTGTCATGAAATTCTGACGGATGGTTTCTTCGGTAAACAATAATAATTAACCTTTTGTGGATTATTTCCGACAGATTTGTGACGCAACTGTCAAATTAATTAGGGTTTTCTTATTTTTCGTCGTGGATACGTTGAAAATGTGACACAAAATCTTGATTTTTTTTTAGAAAATTCGTCATAAAAGTGTTGTAATTTGTGACTAAAAAATTTGCGTAGGAAATTTCTATAGCAAATTATTCCCTTTTCTAGTAGTGATTCCTTTTAATTTGAGTATGATATTCCTATATTCTTTTATTTAAAAACTTGATATGTTACGTAATTATTAGTGTCTATGTTACATGTCGCATTGCGCGAGCAACTCTCTAGTATACGATACTATATGTATATAGGTTTATATATTTAAACGTATGGATTTTTTATGTTAACTTGTTGTACTACAATTTCGTTTTTACTGATTTTATCTTGTCATCATAAATGTCAAAAGATACAACTAATATATATTCTATACCTATATCTTTTTCTGGTGTTACGTACTTATGATATCTTGAAGTTTTTTAAATATCTTTATCAGTGAAAATATAAACTCTACAAGAAGTGCTACGTACTTTAAATATCTTGAATTTTCTAAATATCTTTATCAGGAACTAATATTAAAATATTTAATGAGCTAGGATTCACTACATATTCAAAAATAACTAATGAGCTGAAATATATTCTATTCTACCTACTAAGATGGATTTAACGTACGTCTAAATGCAGGATATCACAAAGAAAATTAAACTTGACTTTTACATACCTCTTTAAATAATTGGATTCCACATGGCAATATACACTCATGATAAAAAAATAAAAATAAAAAAAAAACAAAAAATCTTATAGTTTGTGACTTTCTAAACTAAAAATTAGAATTTAGTAACTCTAACCATCACCGTAAATCACTTGTCGAGTTGTTCTTTGATGCTGGTCTGCATGCCCATTCGTCGTAGTTAGCTGCTTATATTTTGTTTGTTTGTATTGAACTTTTCAATTATTTATTTATGTTAATTTTTGTTATGAACTTTTCAATTATTCATTTATGTTAATTTTTGTTATTTATATTAAATTGTTTAACTGTTGTTTTTATGTTTGTATTTTTCTGTATCTGAGCTATTTGAAACTTTATAGAGTGTCATCTTTAACTAAAAATCCATATAATAATAATTTCGGGCTTAAATCTAGTCCTTGAGTCCTTCTATGCCTAATCAATTTAGTTGGTTTGAGTTTTCTTTTTTTATCTCATAGATAGGTTAAAGTTTACAGAATTTGACTTCAAAAAAAATGACATGGAATAAATAACGACGTTTCGTACCTACTTGGTGTTACCCATCCCATTTTTGGAAAATCGTATTTTGCCACATACCAAAAACTTTGTATTTGCTACTGCTACTTAGAATAAATATATTTTCTGCAGTAGTTACAGTTTTTCGGTAATTACTTGTGTTTTTTTTTTTATTCAAAGAACATTAAATTTTAATATGATATATTAGCTAATAGATATAACCAGCATCTCTACGCATTGAATGGGCGCAACAACCACCCCAGCAGTTTGGATTTTCAAGTTTATAGATGTTCTCTTTCATTAATAGAAAAGGTGGCAAATGATGTGGGAAGAGATGTGTCCGTTAGGTGAGTTTGGGTGGTGCCCATTGTTGCTTTTTCTAGTATTCTATAATATAATATGATAATTAAGCAAAGGGTACGCCTGTATGGTTTTTTAAAGTCGTAAATTTTCATTCTAGAGAGGCAACCCAAGTTGCTTTTTTGTAATGTTATATAATGTTATAAAAAATAAACAAAAACTATTCGCTACATATACTGTTTGTAGATAATTGTTTGTTGTGTATTATTATAAAAGTAAAGCAATAAACTAAGGGGTGATTTTAAACATAAATAAATATACCGATATAAAAACACATAAGCTAACCACAACACCAGTAGCAACGAAACCATTTCATACGGACTCAAATCATCAGTCTAGATGCGAGTAACTATTCCAGGATTCGCCTTTTCCAAATTGCAACAATAAATGGGAGTTCGGCAAACGAGTTTTCGTTAGTTCCTTGTAGGAATTTTAGCGTGTGACATTTTCCGTGCCTAGCTTGAGTGTAAGATACGTTCACTTGAAATATTTGTCTAAAATCTTTGACTATATCGTTGCAACGGTATATGGGACCGTTGTATTTTAATGGTTCTTTTAGTATGTTACCCATTACCCTTGGATTTGCCTCACAAAGATGTGGATATGTCTGCGTCTTCGAACAAGTGTATTTGTCATTGAGATATTTAATATGAAACATACTAGTTCCCACGCAGCTATACACCTTAATACGCTACTCACAATCGTCAACTAGACATGATGCTTCATATCTACTCTCAGATGATTTATCTACTTGATACTGGAAACATTCCTCAAGACACATTTTTCCTAATTCAATTTTTATTTCATGTTTGCCTTTGATCATAAAACCGACCTAACAAAGAAGATTTAGTTTTTTTTTTTGGGAAAACTCTCCGGGATTGGAATCTCAAAAACATTTTCAGAATTTAGTTTATCTACTTCAAAAAATTCATCAATTTCTAAAACAGGGTCATTTAAATCAGGAACTTTAAAATGGTTTGAAGGACCACAACTAGAAGAATCAACACCAACTTCTTGAATAACGTATAATTTAAAGTGAACATATGGATTTTGCTCAGTCATTTTGAAAAAAAAAAAGTTAGATCACTATCATTTATTATATCGATCGGATCAGTAAACATTAACATCTTATAAGATTATCGTGTATTGTTTCGAAGCTCACACGTCTCGGAAACATAAGATAAAAAGACTTAAATACGAAATATTCGTTTCTGTTTCTAAACCACGTCTCATAGAATCCGCGCCAGGAACATACTCATGTTGCCGTCAACGACATTCTCCCACGTTCCACTGCTGTAAACAGTGAATCTAAATGACAAAAACAAAACACAAAAAAATATAAGTATGCATTGCGTTTACACTGGCCGTGTACTGTAACGATTTGACATGGGTAGTGTACAGATGAATCTACATAAGTACATATGTACAGTTGAGTCTAGGAGTCAGGGTATATGGGTACGGTGCACATATGTACAGATGTACAGGTCTGTGTCTACACCTTAAACATTGGCGTCTGTACCTAAAAAATGTGTTGACAAGGGACAAAAACAGAATGCGTCTATAGCATTGTCGGTTGCGTCTAGGAACCACCAATGCGTCTACATGTTTTATAGATGCTACAACAACATGAATGCGTTTAAGCCACATGAGTCGACTTAAGCGGCTAGGCTCAGACGCATCACGTAGGATTGCGACACCAATGTGGCAATGTGTCTCCTAGCCGCCACCCATATATAATTCCATGTGTCAAAATCTTATTCTCTTGGACTGGTGTATCTAGGGTAGACGTTTCAGAGCCCTAGTTTTCAGTGGCGCGTCTACCCTAGACGTATCTAGTGTTTATATTCGCCAAAGTGCTTGGTCAATGTCTAATTTTGTGATTTTCCCGAAATTTTATGTCAAATTTAGTGTAGAGAATGCATTGAATCGTTAACGGTTCCATATTTGTCACAAGCTAAAAGCCAGCAAAAAGTTGGAAACTTAGTATGCCTTTGAAAAGTAAAAGAGAAATCACGACTTTCTTATCATTTATCAATCATGTGCAGTTCCGTATCCTTTTTGGCTACTCTCTTTTATCTTTCCAAGTCCTTTTATGATAAGTTAAAAATGCAGACATCAGAAAAACAAACTTTCTTAATCTTTAAAACCTTCTTATAGGATAAAACAAACTATATTATTAAACTAGTTAGAAATCCTTGTATGCTATATACGGGGGGTTTAATTCATGAAATATTATATAGTTACTAACGATTCATAAATTATGTAATAATATTTTGTGATAATATATAATGGAAATTAAGAAATAGAAAACGGAAGGTTAAATAAGTGAGCAGGAAACAAAATCTATGACTCATAAAATCTCGTGACAAGTGGTGCAACTAGCTAGATAGATTCTTAAGTTGTTAAATTAACTAGTGGGACATATCGTGCTTCGCGGTGAACTTTTGATTAATATTGGTTCGGTGAGCTACAATAGTGTTACGATACCGGGATTCGTTATAGCAACCAAAAGAGATATAAATGACCACCGGCATCGATACCGATGTTGTCTAGACACCATTGATTCGCATTAGCACGGTACTCGTCCCAAATTAATATCAACACGTGTTTTACATCGATCGCAAACCTTAATTTACTTTGAAATAGCCATATTGTTGTATCGAATCTAGTAATGTCAATAACAATGGTTCGGTCAAAATCGTTTTAGTTCGTCACAACTATACAAAAAACTTACTCTCTTCTAAACAGAACTCTATTTTCAACGATTATATTTACCTATTTAAATATAATAAAAAACAAAAGAAAACGTTAGCTAACAATTGAAACTTAATATAAGAAATAATAACGTATTCCTATTTCTTTTATATAATATGGATATTTGACAAATTATGAGATGAAATATGTGAAGATCATTCAATATTAAATGTATTTTATACATGTCATTGATATACGAAAACTATCATATATTATATGTATCCAACATGGCTAAAAACTATCATATATTATATGCATCCCACATGGCTACATTTGATTTGTGTTTGTGAGTCACATACAAGTCAAAATATCTTCTACTGTAGCTAACGAGAATTGATCTCGCTGCGTTGAAGCGGCTGGATCAAAACTGGAAAAAATTGTAAAACCATAACACAAATTAATAATACCAAGTGACTCCATAGACGATATCGAACTTATACGACAGTATTAGCAAGTCGAGGGATCAAATAGATAATGCATAAAATTTTTAAAAAGGGGCAAAAGTGACAAAATTGAAACTTGAGGGAATTAAGAAAACTCTTTCACTAAAAGATGAACAAAAACTTTAGGGGCCAAATGTGACAACCAAACAAAGTTTGGTGTTTGAACATAAGCTTTATATATTGTATAAAGTTTTAAGAAAACATAGGCCAAAAGTGATAACATTAAAACTTGAGGAAAAAGAAAAAAAAGCTATTTCAAGACAAAAAAACATGGAAGGGCCAAACTTGAACACCAAACAAATTTGATAGAACTATTTCACTAAAAGACAAAAAAACATGAAAGGGCCAAACTTGAACACCAAACAAATTTGATAGACAAAATCAAAACAAATTTGATATATATATATATATATATATTGGTCAGGATATGCTAGGAAGTTTCAATGGGTAGGAAGGATAAGAAGTAATCTTAACCATCTATTTAGTAATCAAGTGCTAACATTAAATGTGTGGAATTGAAAGAAGAAAAGGAAACGTGTGAGTTTGTTGAGGGGCATTATAGTCAATCCAAGGTAATAGTTTATCTCTCCTCCAATTTCCCCCAATTTTTTAAACGTTAATAACTCATTCATACGACATTATTTTTTTATAAAAATTGCACCATAAAAACGAGTGTTTTTTTTTATCTTTAAAACGAGCACACTATTGCTATACTTTTGAAAAAAAAATTCGATAACCCAGATGCGTAAACGCAATGAAAAAAACACAATTTTTTTTCATTTTTATACAACACAATGGACTAAAAAACACAAAATAAAGTGTTTTTCTAAAAGGCAATGGACAAAAAACACAAAAGAAAATGTTTTTTATCTAAAAAGCAATGAATTAAAACACAAAACAAAGTTTATTTCTAAAACGCAATTGACTAAAAATATAAAAGAAAGTGTACTTTCTAAAACGCAATGGACTAAAATCACAAAAGAAAAGTATCTTTTGTAAAACGCAATAGACAAAAAACTGTGTTTTTTCATTATTTTGTAAAACGATAGACAAAAAACACACAAAAAATGTGTTTTTTTTCATTCTTTTGTAAAACGCAATGGATAAAAAACAGTGTTTTTTCATTTTATTTGTAAAACTCAATTGACAAAAAACACCCAAAAAGTGTGTTTTTTCATTTTTTGTAAAACCCAATGGACAAAAAACTGTGTTTTTTTCATTATTTTGTAAAACACAATCGACATAAAACACTCAAAAAGTGTGTTTTTCATTATTTTGTAAAACGCAATGGATAAAAAAACCAAAAAATGTTTTTTTCATTCTTTTGTAAAACGCAATGGTAAAAAACAATGTTTTTTTCATTATTTGTAAAACACAATGGACAAAAAACACAAAAAATGTGTGTTTTTTTATTTATTTGTAAAACACAATTTTAAATGAAAGTTTAAACTGAAAGGTGTTTTGTAATTTTTCTTTGAGACATTTTGTCAAACACCTGGTATGCAACTTTTTATTAATGATTTCACAATGAAATTGGAACTAATGATGTTGCCCATACGTATGAATACATCAAGAGAAAGAGTAGAATCGGAGATATCTTCACTTTGAATACAAAATGTTTGAGAAATTTGAGAAGAGGAGTACCTTTTTAACAGAAATCTCGTATTCCATCGCATCATGTTAAATTTGACAGAGTGGTGAGGTTGGGGAGACGATTCTGGTGGTGGTGGGCGATGGAGTGATGACGGTGGTGGTGGTGGTGGTGGGGTGAGATGTATCGTGAAAGAAAATGACATACTAGGTTTTTGTTATAGAAATGGGTTTTTTTATCTTAGGGTTGTTTGACTAAAATGTTCTTCCAATGTTTTTTATCTTTGACACGTGTCGCTCTATCATTGCTTCCTATCCTTCCTAGCTAAATCAAACTTCCTATTTAATCCTTACCATATATATATATATATATATATATATATATATATATATATATATATATATATATATATATATATATATATATATATAATTTGTATATTTATCACGTACAACCATATTTTGGTTTAAATGATTTTTTTTGTTGTAAGGTAATTGATCTATGATGATAAAATCATGTAAACTTGTGTGAACTAAGTTAAGAATAAAGAGAGATTTATTTTGCTTGTAAATAACTTAAATGGCTAGTTATACGTCTAAAAGTTTTGTTTTTTTAACCCTTAACGTATGTGGTGTTAACATTTTCTATATAATCATTTTGTTATAAATACAGCTAGTAGGCTTCACTCCACACGTTGCTAGGGGATATGCAATCAGTATCGATTCGAATCGTGATGGTATTAATACATTGCACGTAATAGCAATCAAAATAGAAAACACACAAGTTAAAGTTGTAATATGATTAAAATGTTATCTACACGTGTTCACTTTGCTACGGCGGTGTGCTTCTATAACAAAATGTATAAAAACAACAATACATCAAGATACAGAAAATTAGAAATTCTTAGAAAAATTAAAAGTATAGATAAAAGAAAATGTCACCATCTAACCTCATGAGAACGAGAAACACGTTATATCCAAATTGGAAGGTTGTATAATTAAGATCTTCTATGCTACAATATTTAGATCTAACATGCATGCCATGGTTGTATTGGAGCATGATGTTTCTAATTAAAATAATAGCTAGATACTAACAAGTTTCCGATCATCAATACAAGTCTAAAATATTTCTAGTTGCATATAAAATATTATTATATGCTATTAGTGTTTGGGAACATGAAAGTTACTACTACTAACTGATGAAGAGTTAATCCAAGAGTTAGCAGACTCTTACATAAACCAACTTGATAAGAGGAAGTATGATAGAAAAGACACAATAGAGCTATTAATGGAGTTACAGGACCCGAGAGCATCGGATAGAAAGGTAACAATTACCATAGGTGACCCAATTTTCACAAATAGTATCAAGATGTGTAACATCCTGAAAATTCATATTTTATTATTATGAGCATTTAAATACTTATAACTTAAGGTTTAGTAACTAGATATGACTAACCAAGTTAAATATAGTCTTTTAGTAAAAACAATGGAGGTTGGGAACAAAGAAATAAATCAATAAAACTAGAAGGGTTTAAAGTGAACAAACTTGAAAGTTGTTTTAATTAAAGAAAGATGCAAAGCAAAAGATCAGCATGTGTATGTATGTGTGTGTAGCGAGAGTGACAGGGGAGCTCTCTTGATAAATAAATAAATAAATAAATAAAACTTAAAATTCAACAATTGTAGTGGGTGAGGCTAATCCCTTGCATGTGTGAAGATTCTTGATCCTCTAAGGTCCCTAATCACTTAGTAAATTGTAATTTTACATTTGATGAAAAGTGTATTAAGAATGGTTATGAATTTGTGTATGTCTATGATTTAGGAAAAAATCCTCATGTTGTATGAAGTGGGATTATGACACCACTATGAATTTAAAGTCTTATGTTAAATTTGTTTGATACTAGTTAAGTAATACGAAAGTATGATGAATTTTTAGGATGAAATGATATTATGATGAATTTAATAGTAGGAAATTGATGTGTGGAATAACAATACAGCATAATGACATGAAAATTGAGGTTTCTAAGTAATTAGGATTGTTACACACCAAGTGTTCGATGAAATGCCTCAAATTTAAATTATGCATTTTTTATTGAATTCTTGTTGAATGTTATGTTGGAAGGGATGACTTGTGTATTGGTAGTATGATATCATGTCATGAACTGAAAGTAGGTTAAAAAAACGAAGTTAAGGAATCTAAGTGTGTTTTGTCAAGTGTAGGAGTCAAAGAGGGGGGATCAACTAACACAAGGCCATAGGGAATTCAAGATCGAGGTGAGTTCTCCTAGCTTACAAGTTGTTTAAGGAGAGTTGGTAAATGATTAATTAGTCAAACTTATGCATAAAGTATGTTCCGAGTGGTAATGTAATGATCTTAAGTTGACCCATTTGAAACGGGTCAAATTGATGTAAAAGAATGGAAAGGAATGAATACCCAAGACATTGAACTTGGGTCCTTCTTGATTGAATGATATGGTCATTGTACATGACTAATTGTACATGACTAAATGACAGAGAATGTAAAGAATGACAAATAATGAAATAGAACAACTAGTAGGTTCTTTAAAATGAATAAGGTGGAAAAAGTACGTATTGTTGCTAGTTAGAAATGAAAAAATGATAATGGAGTTAGTTTGCATAAAATTGTCCATACTAACGTAGGTGAAAAATGTTGTAGGTAAATCCTTAACGTGAATTCGCTCCGAGATTGGAGCGAACGCAAAAAAGATGCGCTTCCGCGATGCCACAATGTCAAGCGGGTCAACTTTTGGGTCATGTAAAACTTATGGTTAAGAACCTTGGTTGTTTTTGTTAAGTACTTAAACTTGTATTTTTTTTCTAAATATGGTACTTTGTTTAGTTAGCTGTGGTACAACCAACTTAGTCATGTACAAGTTATGTCGCTTTTGTATGTAAGTGTGAAGTTAGTCTCTAAAAGTTTAAAATAGGACTCATTTTTGTCGTTATTAGAAAGCGTTTCACTCGTAAACAATTGAGATACTACAAGTAGGTATCAGAGCCTAGGTTTGAGGGATTCAAGCAAGAATTGGTTTACTCAAGCTCAAACCGAAAGCTCTTATGAAGGGTGTCTTCACTCCAAGGCTTGATGAAGGTAAAACCTTATGATTTTGGTAGTTAAATGTGATGGGTAACGTCATGGGAGGGGTTTCTGATGATGGGAAATGTGGAAAAGAGGAGTTGGAACCTTTTTGGGGGCTACGTGTCGAATTTCGGTCGCAACGGAGCTTGGAAACGGAACAAGCGGACGGAAACGCGAAAAAGAATGGGCGTCGACCTGGTATCAGCGTTGGCGACACAGGTATGGCCGTCACCGATGCCGAAGCCCTGGCCGACTCCCCATGTGGCTGTCGACGTGGGGGCTGACGCCGCTCCGGCGTCGCCAACGCTGGACACCCCAACTTTTGCCATTTTTTCGCCTTTTGTTGTTCTGGACCCCCTTAGACATGTTCCAAAACCCCGTTAAACTCTTGTAACACATTTTAAAGCTAAAAAACCTATGCAACGTGTCATGCTAAAGTGTTTCAAAATCAAAGGGTTGTACGGATAGAAAGTTATCAACGTGAATGATTACGGGTTTTCAACCCTATGATGGAAAGCATTCGTATTATGATCCTTTAGGGATCCTTGTTATTAAGAATGAAAAGAATGAAGGATGAGAAATGTAGAATGTTGTAATGAGATAAAGTATGAAGAATGAAATGAAGAATGTTCGGATGAAATGAGATATGTTGACATGATTAAATAATGATGAGAGAATGAGACATGTAAAATAAAGTATAGAATGTTATGGGAATAAAAATCTGAGAAATAAATTTGAGTATGTTGGTGTAGATGACGGACGATATAGATATTGACGCTAACGAATTAGCACGGGAGGAAGAAATAAACAAGATGGTTGCGTAAGATGTAGGAAAGGCCTTACAAGACAATATTCCCCACTTAGTACAAGAGGTGGAAAGTCGAGTGTTGGAAGTAGTGGAAGGTATGACGACGAGTAAGACGGAGGAATTGAAAAAGTTGATATGAGAGGTTCAAAACAAGAAGGGACACGCTGGTGTACGTATAGTGATTTTATGGCATGTAACCCATCACCATACAGTAGGGAAATTAACCCTATAGCATGTCAAAGGTGGATGTCCAATATAGAAAGGGTGTTTATCCGAAGCCGACGCGAGAAAGAAGATCAAAAGATGTTTGGTACGAGCCAGCTCGAACATCAAGCGAAAGAGTGGTGGGATCGGGACACCAGGTTTACTTCTCGATATTGGCAAAACTTTCATGAAGAAATCGGTACCCAATTACACTTAAGTAATGCCTACCACCCCTAAATGGATGGTCAATCAAAAAGGATCATTCAAATGCTTGTAGACATGCTATGAGCATGTGTTATGGATTTTGGAGGAAGCTAGAACAACCATTTTCTATTAGTGGAATTTTCATACAACAATAGCTATCATAATAGCATTCAAATGGTACCATATGAACGTTTTATGGACGAAAATGCAAAACCCCCGTGTGTTAGGGGAAAAGTGGGACAAAGAGAAATCATGCCTAAGGATGTAGTGGCCAAAACGAATGAAAATATTAACCTCGTGCGCGCTTGACTGCAAGCAGCTCAAGACCAACAGAAAGTTTTTGCAGATCAAAGAAGACGTCCTATCAAGTTTCAAGTAAGGGATCGTGTATTGTTGAAGGTCTCCCCCATGGAAAGGTATAATCCATTTCTGTAAATGAGGAAAGTTGGGCCCTGAATATATTGGACCTTTCAAATTTTAGCTCAAGTCGAAAAGGTAGTGACTGTTTGGAATTACCATCAACATTGGATGGAATTCACAACACTTTCCACGTATCACAACTACGGAAGTGTCTTGCGGATGAAAAAACATACGTACCTCTTGAAGACATTGTAGTAGATGAAAGAATGAACTATGTCGAAAGGCCAGTAGCTATAAGAGAATTCAAAGTAAAGCACTTTCGCAACAAGGCCATTAGACAAGTCTTGGTCTAATGCTGACACCGGAAAGGATCTGATCTTACATGGGAATCAGAGGACGAAATGCAGGAACACTCCCCGACCTTAATTGGTACATAATCTGGTTTCAGGGACGAAACCTTCTTTAAGGGGGTAGACTTGTAACACCCTGAAAATTCATTTTATTGTGATTATGAGTATTTAGAAACTTATAACTTAAGGTGTACTAACTAGATATGACTAACCAAGTTAACTAGAGTCTTTTAGCAGAAAGAATGGAGGTTGGAAACAAAGAAATAAATCAATAAAACTAGAGGGGCAGAAAGGGAACAAACTTGAAAGTTGATTTAATAAAAGAAAGATGCAAAACAAAAGATCAGTATATGTATATGTGTGTGTGTAGCGAGATTGAAAGAGAGAGGTAGAAAAGCTCTCTTGATAAAAACACTTAAAATTCAGCAACTAAAGTTTAAAATTGAGGCTAATCCCTTGCATGTGATAAGATTCTTGATCCTCTAAGATCCCAAATCACTTGGTAAGTTGTAATTTTACATTGATGAAAAGTGCATGAAGAATGGTTATGAAATTGCCTAATCTTGAATGGGTGTTGATGTTATGATGTAGAAAGTTGGTTTAAAATCAATATGTGAACGAAAATACGTGTGAAATTGTGTATGTATATGATTTAGGCAAAGATCCTCATGTTGTATGAAGTAGGTATATGACACCACTATGAATTTGAAAGTCTTATGGTAAATTTATTTCATACTAGATAAGTAATATAGAAGTATGATGAATTTTTAGGATGAAATGATATTATGATGAATTTAATAGTAGGAAATTGAAATGTGGAAAACAATAGGGTATAATGACATGAAAACAGAGGTTTTCTAAGTAATTAAGATATTTGCAACACCAAATGTTCGATGAAATGCTTTAAATTTGAATAATGCATCTTTAAGATGAATTCTTGTTAAATGTTATGTTGGAAGGGATGACTTGTGTATTGGTAGTATGATATCATGCTATGAGTTAAAAGTAGATTAAATGAACGAAGTTAAGGAATCTAAGTATATGTTTTGTCAAGTGTATGATTGAAAGAGAATGGATCAAGCAATACAAGGCCACAAGGAATTCAAGATTGAGGTAAGTTCTCCTAGCTTACAATTTATTAAAGGATAGTAGGTAAATGTTTTAATTAGTCAAACTTATGAATAAAGTGTGTTTCAAGTGGTAATGTAATGAAATTAAGTCGACTCGTTTGAAACGGGTCAAAATGAGGTAAAAGAATGGAAAGGAATGAATAATCAAGGCATGGAACTTGGGTTCTTATTGATTGAATGATATGGTCATTATACACGACTAATTTCCAGGGGAGCAATGATTTCTTGGAGTATTTCGTTTATGAGCAAAATAGTTGTTTTTAAGTAGTGTTCAATAGATAACGTATTGATGCATATTCAATTATTGGTCTGAGGTTATCGACAAAAAAGATTTGTCTAAGCCATTTCGTTTCTTTTTGTCCAAGTTGCTTCTTCATTTTTGTGTAACTCACTTCCTTTTTTGTTTGTTAGTTTTGAGAATATCCCCATTTATAGGTCCGAGATCTACATCTATCAATTGAAAGGTCTGAATGATCCACGATTTTTAGAATCAATAGGTCTTCAAATCGTTCATTTGAAAAAAATGAAACCCTTCTTAATGGATGATCATGAGACCAGAAATTCTTGATCGATGGAGGAACAATATCACCATTTTTGTTAAATAAGATACCAAAGTCGATGATTGACTCATTCCATACTAGAAATAATCGCAAGAAATCATTTGATAACACTGATTCGTATTTCTCAATGATATTCCATGATCAATACAATTGGCTGAATCCCTTGAAATCATTCATAGAAGTTCATTGAGATCTTCATTTTATAAAGGAAATCAACTTCTATTCTTGAATAATCCACATCACTTCTGCTTCTATTATAACGAAAGATTCCCCTTTATGTGGAAAAGGCCCGTATCAATACTTATGTTTTTACATATGGACAATTCTTTAATATATTGTTCATTCACAACAAAATATTTTCTTTGTGCGTCGGTAAAAAAACACATGCTTTCCAGGGGAGAGATACTATTTCAGTAATGGAGTTACATGTATCTAACATATTCATACCTAAGGTGTCACACCCTCAATTTCCACTTGCGGAGTTTTACCGCGAGGCGTGTGAACAAACCAGAATCTGAAACACTAGTACGTCGAACGACTCTATATGATTTGATAATACATTTTCCAAAAATCATTTGTTTAACCATTCATCGTAGATTTTATATTGTCTTAGTTAGTTACCAATGTTTAGCAGAAGCATTAGTTTTTAAAGTTGAGCGGAAGCATAAAGTAAAGTACAGGAACGGGCGCCAACATAAACGCCAAAACTTAAAGAAAAACCCAAAACAATGTTTGTAAATGAGACTCGATAAAAGATGTCTTGATCAATGCAAGTGAGTGCACCTAGAGCTCCTAGCGTCCTGAGAAACATGTAAAGAAACAAGTGTCAAAATTAAAGAAGAGTGAGTTCATAGGTTTTCATAAATTCGTTTGTTCGGTTATAAGTTTGTTTCCCCCGTTATCCCTAATCCGGGATAACGGTTTAGTTCCATTATTCCCAACCCGGAATAATACTGATAGTTCCATTATTCCTTACCCGGAATAATAATGATGGTTCCATTATTCCTTACCCGGAATAATAATGATGTCCCATTATTCCTAACCTGGAATAATAACGTTGTTGGTTCCATTATCCCTAACCCGGGATAATATCGTTGATTCGTAATTAAGTTCAATGTTAATATATAGGTAGCTAGCCTAAAGTTATGTCACGTAAGTGTTCGCGATCGAAGCTGACTGTTGTGCCTCCGTGTTGCCAGGCCTATCACTGACCATGGCGAAGTTAGGCCAAATTATTCACCCGTTAACCATACCCGGTCGGCTAGCGCGACTAGCTCGGATGGGGCTTGTCGGGCCCAGTAGTACTACTTATAATTTCCCCGCTATTTAAACCCAATACTAACGATCCGAGAGATTGTCGAGGACTTGTGTGATATAGCTGCTTAGTGACCATAACGTACATTAACATTAACTTAGTTACCGAATAGTTAAGTGACGTTAATTTCGTATAACGTAAAAGATAGAGTTGTAGAGTGTATACATGTTTCTCCCCCTGTTGTTTAAAACCGGATAAAATTAGGGGCCGTGAACTCACCTTTAGTTGCTCGGTTAGTGTAAGACAGAAGTTGAAATGATGGGACCGCTAATTGCGTCCTAACAAGTCAATTGATTTCAAGTTAGTGTGTGAACACACCAATACAAATCCTACACATAATTTACGCACAAAGCGGTACACACAATCACAAATCCTAACACTCAAACATGTATGCAAGTATCCTCATATGAACATAGTGATCAAAACAATTTATCATGAACACAATCCAATCCATGCAACACTTTGGTACACACATTTGCAAGATATCAAGTTTCAGCTTACATACTCATAATTCGTCTGTTTTCGATGATTTTTATAAAATAGTTCCAACGTTCCAAAAATTCCAATTATTTTACAGAAGGTGACAACTATACTGTAGAATTTTATATAAATTTTTCAAGTCCTAACACTCTACCAATTATTCGTAAATATTAATGTGCTAGGCTGCAGTCAGATTCGTCGCTTTCTGACTGCAGTCCACGGAAGAATTCATTTAAAAATCACCGTTAACAAAATTCCAGTGGGAGTTGCCCGGAAATTTCCATATCTAGTTGCTGTACAAATTTCATGATTCGACTCCCTACAGATTATTAAATCCAACTCGATAAACAACTAACAAATTTTCAGGATTTTCACAGCTTTAATTACTGAACTTAATTGGCCGCTTAAAAATATCAAACGACTTCAAAAAAATATGAATCCAGCGCCATTAGAATTGTTTTTCAAAACTCTACGTCTTAGACTTCAGAAAATCCGTTTTTCGATAATTAATAACCAAGTTACAGCCAGTTGAAGTTGGCTGTAACCACCATTCAGCATTCTGATTCAGCACTTTATCACAATCTAACTCGCTTAAACCCTCGATACATTGAACATAGGCGATCAAAAACAGAATTACAAATCATATATCATCATATATATCATACCATGCAAACCCTAATCATAACCTATAGTTTTTATCAACAAAACACAGCCTATGTTTCCAGATTTCGAACAAACATCAAACTTGCAAACATCATAAATAAATCGGCTAACATAACACTACATTCAAACATATAAATCCGAATATGATCTTGCAAACAATGATAATCCTAACCTTTAATAACAAGATCAATGAACCGAGACTTGGACAAGAGCCGAGAACTAGATGGGACAGATTCGGATGTTGGCGAGAACTTGCGACCGAGAAGAAGAAGAATGGTGAGGGGAGGGCTGCCGTGATTCAAGAGGAGTTGTAACAAGCTGTTTGCGATCGAGAAGATGAAGGATCGGCTGCCGTCGGCTGTTTTCTCAACTAGGGTTTTGTGTTTTGTTTTTGTGAAGCAAGCTCATGCATGTGTGTGTATATATAGCGCAAGAGTAAGGAGAAGAGGGAGGGGTTTACGGTTTGGGTAGCTCGCGACCGCAAAGGGGTTCGGGTGGGTTGGTTTGGGTCTAGCACTTGGTCCTCAAGTTTTGATTAACTACTTGAGTCGCAAGGAAGTGAAGTTGGCTCGTGTCGCGGCTCGATTCGATTCATTTATTATTTACTACGTCTATACTTTATAACTAAAATAAAACACGAAATCGGATATCGCATAATAACGCACCAACTTATAAACGTTTAATACGTAGCACATAATTTATTTGACAAGTACACTAAATTATCGTAATTCTTTCGAGCGTGCAATTTAAGTCTCCGAACCAAATTAACGTAGGAACAAAAAAATCGTGAAGTAGTGCGTTTAAGATATCTGAAAAACCGGGATGTCACATTATCCCCATGTTGAAAGAATTTTCGTCCCGAAAATTGAGTAAACGCGGTTTAGAATGCAGCGTACATGTTTAGAGTGCCACGCACCAAGATTTAGTTCGTTAACAATAGTACGCGAAATTACAAGAGATTCCCAAGTGCTATGCACAAAGATTCCCAAGTGCCATGCACAAGGATTTAGTTAACAATGGTACGCGAAATTATGAGAAATTCCCAGGTTGTCACATCATCCCCATGTTGAAAGAATTTTCGTCCCGAAAATTTAGTTGCTGGTATCGTTAGTTTGCTGCTTAGCTGCGAAGAGGTGTGGGTATTTGCTTTTCATTTGGTCCTCTCTTTCCCACGTGAACTCCGGTCCACGCTTAGAGTCCCAACGAACCTTAACGATCGGAATCTTGCTGTGCCTTCGAGTCTTATCTCACGATCCATGATCTCGATAGGTTGTTCCACAAAGTGCAGTTGTTCATCCACTTGAATCTCATCCAATGGAATGACTAGAGTTTCATCTGATAGACACTTCTTCAGATTTGACACGTGAAAAACATTGTGAACTCCACTGAGTTCGGTAGGAAGGTCTAATTGATAAGCTACGGGTCCAATACGTTTCAAGATCACAAACGGACCTACGTACCGTGGGTTTAGTTTGCCCCGTTTTCCGAAGCGGATTACACCCTTCCAGGGTGACACCTTCAGTAGGACGCGGTCGCCTACTTGAAATTCGAGCGGTTTGCGTCGTTGATCAGCGTAGCTTTTCTGTCGGTCTCGTGCCTCCGCCATGCGGTTTCTGATTTGTACAACCTTTTCAGTAGCTTCAAGTATCAACTCAGGGCCTGTGAGTTGACTGTCACCGACTTCTGCCCAACAGACCGGTGATCTACATTTACGACCGTATAATGCCTCAAACGGTGCCGCCGAAATACTCGTATGGTAACTATTGTTATACGAGAATTCCACTAAAGGCAGGTGGATTTCCCAACTATTTCCAAAGTCTACTACGCATGCCCTAAGCATGTCTTCCAAGGTCTGTATGGTCCTTTCGCTTTGACCATCAGTCTGAGGGTGATAAGCAGTGCTCATATCTAAGCGTGTGCCCAACGCTTTCTGAAGTGACTGCCAAAAGTTGGACGTCAAGCGAGCATCTCTGTCTGAGATGATGGACGTTGGCACTCCGTGCCGAGAAACTACTTCCTTAATGTAGATGCGAGTCAACTTCTCCATCTTATCTGTTTCTTTAATAGCTAGGAAGTGTGCGGACTTAGTTAAACGATCCACTATTACCCAGATGGTATCGCAACCACCCAAAGTTCGCGGAAGTTTAGTGATGAAATCCATCGAGATCTGATCCCATTTCCACACTGGGATCTCAGGTTGTTGGAGTAGCCCCGATGGCTTTTGATACTCTACCTTGACTTTTGCACAAGTCAAACACTTACTCACGTAGGTGGCTATATCGGCTTTCATGTTGGGCCACCAATACGCAGCTTTAAGGTCTTGATACATCTTATCCGAACCAGGATGGACAGAGTATCGGGATTTGTGAGCTTCGTCCATGACTAGCTCTCTGAGGTTTCCGTAGAGAGGTACCCATATGCGATTCATGAAGTACCGGGCTCCATTGGGTTTTACTTCCCAATCGCGTTCCATTTTTCCCACCGATTCGGCCTTGATGTTTTCCTCCTTAACTGCTTCTAACTGTGCGTCGCGTATCTGTTCGGGTAGCCCCGAATGAATAGTGAGCTGTAATGCTCGTACCCGACGAGGTTTCAAGTGTTCCTTCCTACTGAGGGCATCAGCTACCACGTTAGCTTTACCCGGGTGATACCGAATGGCACACTCATAATCGTTCAAGAGTTCGACCCAGCGACGCTGTCGCATGTTCAACTCCTTCTGATCAAAGATGTGTTGGAGGCTCTTGTGGTCTGTAAAGATTGTGCACTTCGTTCCATAGAGGTAGTGTCTCCAAATCTTAAGTGCAAACACTACTGCTCCCAATTCCAGGTCATGCGTTGTGTAGTTTTTCTCGTGAACCTTCAATTGTCGGGACGCATACGCGATGACCTTATCGTGTTGCATGAGTACGCATCCCAACCCCTGAATGGAAGCATCACAATATACTACAAAGTCATCTGTCCCTTCCGCAAGGACAGAATGGGTGCATTGCAAAGTTTCTGTTTCAGCAATTGAAATGCCGCTTCCTGCTTGTCACCCCAAGCATACTTGATCGTTCATAGAGCTATTAACTCGATCACAAATAGTTCTAAAACACCTCTAAGAAAGGGACAAATAGTGAATTTTGAAAGAACTTATTGTCAACCTATTTCAAATATGAATCTGTCTGATTAAGAAGGGAAGAACTTGTATTAATATCTCAATTTCAATTCAAACATGGATTTGATTCACACTCCATGTTCTAAGAAATATTTACCATCCGAAAAGAGGAAAAACGGAGTCTTTTTCTAAAGAAATGTGTTGAGAAAGGGAAAATGTAAAGAACTTTTTAACAAGATAGCGCTTATTCAACTCTCCCAAATTGGAATCTATTCCAAACATAAATGCCATGGTTCCTTACTTCGACAGGGTACATATATCTAAATTTTTATTTTTGGATACTTTTTCAGACCTATTGCCGGTACGAAATAGCAGCCAAAAAATTGTAGTTATTTTTCATGATATTATGCATGGATCAGATATATCAAGGCGAATTCTTCAGAAAAAATTAGGTCTTCCACAATGAAATCTGATAAGTGATATTTCGAGTAAGTGTTTTCATAATCTTCTTCTGTTCCAAGAAATTATCCATCGAAATAATGAGTCACCATTGATATCGACACATCTGACAAATGTTCTAGAGTTCCTCAATGCAATCCTTTTCCTTCTTCTTGTTGCTACATATCTCGTTTGTACACATCTTCTCTTTGTTTTTTGGGGCCTCTAGTGAGTTACAGGAAGAGTTTGAAAAGGTCAAATCATTGATGGTTCCATCATTTATGATTGAGTTACGAAAAATTCTAGATAGGTATCCTACATCTGAATCGAATTCTTTCTGGTTAACGAATCTCTTTCTAGTTGCTCTGAAATAATTAGGAGATTCTCTAGGTGGCAACATGTTATTGGGTGGTGGTCCCGCTTATGGGGTCAAATCAGTACTCTCTAAAGAAGAAATATTTGAATATCAATCTAATCATATCATAAGTATCGAACAAAATTCCATCAATCAAATCACGTTTTCGAGAAATATAAGACATCTAAGTCATATAAGTAAAGAGATCTATTCATTGATAAGATAAAGAAAAAACATGAACAGGGAATAGACTCATGATAAAATAGAATCTTGGGTTGCAAATAGTGATTCGATTGATGATGAAAAAAGAGAATTCTTGGTTCAGTTCTCCACATTAGCGACAGAAAAAAGGCTTGATCAAATTTTATTGAGTCTGACACATGGTGATCATTTATCGAAGAATGTCTCTAGTTATCAAATGATTGAACAACCGGGAGCAATTTACTTACGAGACTTAGTTAACATTCATAAAAAGTATCTAATGAATTATGAGTTCAATACATCCTCTTTAGTAGAAAGACGGATATTCCTTGCTCATTATCAGACAATTACTTATTCATAAACTTCGTGTGGAGCTAAGAATTTTCATTTCACATCTCATGGAAAACCCTTTTTCTCTCTGCTTGGCCTTATCTCTCTCTAGGGTATTTTAGTGTTAGGTTCTATAAGAACTGTATGATCTTATTTGGTCAAATACCTAGAGAAAAATACATATCTTCCTTTCATTGCGGTATTTCAAAACAAGTCTGGATAACAAGTCTCAAGGTTTTGATGATATCGATATTGAGATCTTAATGCTAGTGACGATATCGTTGATATGGAGTTGGAACTGCTTACTAGCATGAATGTGCTAACTATGAATATGATGCCTGAAGATGAATATCGATTTTATATCATCCTTCAATTCGAATTAGAAAAAGCAATAGCATAATATGGATTCTAAACATTAACGATCTGGATGTGAATGATTCAAATTACTTCTCCCAAGGTCTATTAGTGAACCTTCTCTCCAGGGATTATGAAACTAGAAATATTCTTGTTATTGCTTCGACTCATATTCCTCAAAAAATGGATAGCGCTCTAAAGGTTTCAAATCCATTAAATATGTGCATTAAGATACGAAGGCTTCTTATTCCACCACAACGAAAGGACTTTTTCATATACTATGGGATTTCACTTGGAAAACAAAATGTTCCATATTAATGGATTTGGGTCATAACCATAGGTAACAATGCACGAGATCTTGTAGCACTTACCAATAAGGCCCTATCAATTAGTTTTACACAAAATAAATCAATTATATATACTAATACAATTAGATCCGCTCTTCATAGACCAATTTAGGATTTGTGATCCCAGGTAAGATCGGTCCAGGATCATGGGATCCTCTTCAAGAAATAGTGAATGGTCTTATTGATACACAAATGTATTTGAATTCCACTCATATTCATCACTGTAGGAATTGGGTTCAAGCTTTCCCCATCCCCTTCTCATCAATGGACTCCTGACGTGTACCTAGGAGTGTTGTTCGTTCAATAAATTCCTACCTCTTAATTTATCTCTAAGATGTTTGGATTTTTCAAAACTCCATGGACATGTAGGAGATAAATGTTATCCCCACTCGGACCAAGACAAAACTTTTACTTGTTCAAATAACAATTAAGGTGAAGCAGGGTTAGGAATGACGAATCTGTTTATGATAATGTAACATCCGTCAAAAAACGGATTTTACCAAACCCGCTCCGTTTATTAACCGAACAATCAGTTAAAATTTCGTTGCATATTTATTGCCCAAAATAATTTTAAACGATACATAATTAATAAGTATATTGGAATATATAATTCGTTTTTGAAAAACTGTTAAAAATAAAGGAAATAAAAATAAAATAGTGCTGCCGGGTTTCGAACCCGGGTCAGCCAGCGAGTCAAAGACTTAACACTCAGCCGTCCAACCATTGCGCCACTTGTATTTCTTGTTAGTTATTGGAGACAATTAATACATAACATGAACCCCAAATTCAAATATGACGCGCCCAAATGCAGTCGTCGGAAATCCCGACGATCTCGCGAGATTTGACGGTTTCTTCAGTTATAACGTAAATCTTAATCACTACAATCGGTTATAACCGACGCCTGAGTCCGCGACACAAGCTATAACCACCGGAAAACGTAATGACTTTGAATCAAGCCTGAAATCCGACTCTATACATCTCGATTCCTCCCTATAAATTCACCCACAACCCACTGGTAGCCTTTTTGCTCAAAACCGCACCCTTTCTCGACGAAAACTCACTCGCCGGAAAAGTTCTGCACCTCGCCAGAAAACCGAGCCCTTCACTTCTGAGCCTTACTGAACACCCAGAACTTATACCGAAGCCACTCACATCCATCTCAAGCTCGCTGAAGACTCTCTGCCGCAAGACATACGTCGTCGGAAGTTTCTGCTGTCAACGGAGTTTCGCCGGAGAAACAGAGGAGTCCAGTCGGTATACCTTACGCCTAATTTTTCATTCTTTTTATTTATCTCACCTGTAATTAACCTCAAAACACTAAAAGCACATGATTTAATCGTTGAACCAGTCAGTCATCGTTTCTGGTTAAGACTGACGAAGAAGACGAAGTTTCGGTAGCATATAAGTTTAATTTAAATCAAGAAATAACTCGGGTTAGACACACAGTCCAGTGGTGGACTGTGTGCACATAAACACGCAGACGCCTCGAGTTGGATACTTGTCCCACGCATGCCTGCCTTAATAAAAATGTCCTTTTTTTTAACCGAACCGGAGTCACCGCTATTACATGTTAAGTTTAATAAAAACCAGAATAATAACCAAGTTAGACACACAGTCCAGTTGTAGACCGTGTGAATGTTTAATCACAGGGCACGAGTTCGAGTCCGGGCTACCGCACCGGTCCGGACAATTATTAAACTTTTTATTTAAGACAGAAATGAAAATATTTAGTTTGTATATAAGTATAATAAAAATCGGTTTATTTAACAAGTTAGACACACAGTCCAGCGGTGGACTGCGTGTTAACTCAACCCACAGGTCCCGGGTTCGAGACCTGTGGAGCGCACCGGTCCGATGCATTAAATCGTTTTTAAAAATAAATGATTTTCAGTTTAATCTAATTAGTATATAAATATAATTAAAAACAGAAATATTTCGGGTTAGACACGTAGCTCAGTTGGTAGAGCTGCGTGCACGCGTACGGGAGGTCTCGGGTTCGAGCCTCACCCAGCGCATATATACACACATACGAACCGGTCAACAATCAAAGTCAAAGTCAACAGTCAACGGTCAACTGTAGCAAAAAAAGTCAATTTTTTTTAAATTTATTTATTTATTTTATTTAAAAATCAATTAAAAATACTTAAAAATAACATTTTTAAGGTTATAAAATAGCCTTAAACTCACAAAAATATATCCAATCATCCTACTAAAATTGATTAATAAAATCCCATCATTTACCAAACCATTATGTTATTATCTAGGTTAGTTTCACTCGTGGTTAAATCCAACTTCGTACGTATTCAACATCATCGACCGAACGCACCCAATGTGAGTGAATCTTACAACTCCCCTTTTTAATTACACGTTTTGGGGTGTGTCATGTGTCACAAAATTAACTCGTTTATTTAAACTTGTGCCATACCATATTGTGATCTAAAATTAGATTGTATATATTGCTTGTAGTTATGCATTTCATTTTGTCAATTTATATGCAATTCATTCATTAGGCCCATCAGTTCCTCGTGAGAGACGAGTTGAGTAACGCGCACCTCAAAACAAATCCATTATTATTCGTGTGTGTATTATTTAGTTTATGTTGATTGTAGTTCTATATTTTATATTGTCAAGGTTATGCAAATCATTCATTAGGCCCATCAGTTCCTCGTGAGAGACGAGTTGAGCAACGCGTGCCTCAAAGCGTTCCATTATTGTTCATGCGTGCTTTATTTAATATCTAATGATTGTTGAATAAGTTTACATCTATTTTTACTCATGTGTGGTTGTGCACGTATTTTATAATCAATTAAATAAACTTGCTCAAATGTTTTCCATAGGATTCACTCGCCAACTTTTTGTTGATCCAAAAACCATTTTTACACATGATACAGGGAACAGGATGAAGCAAGGAAAACATAGGAAATGCCTTAGAAGAAAACAAAGAAGCTTAGATTGATGTTTAGGTCATGATGTAATTATGATTGTAAATTTCCCATTAAATTGTATTAATGAATATGAAACGTTATAATAAATGTCATGAGCTTTGATGATAACCCAATCATGTCCCGGTCACCTTTTCCGCTGCGGGTCGGGGTGTGACAGATAAACAGATCCGTTTTGCAAGTTCGTTATTACGGGTAGTTCCTACAAAGGATCAGACTAATGACGTCTAAGGATCAGACTAATGACGTCTACCATACTTGAATTATCGATGTAGATGCTACATAGTTGGTTCTCATCCTTTAGAGACTACGAGTGTAACAGGAGCATCCGTCGACATAAGGATCACCATAAGATGATCATCTCATGGCTATTGAGAACGAATCAAATCAGATGGTTCTACCTTTTCACTTGCTCCTATGGAACCAAGATTCATCCAAAATACCCATCACTTAACTTTTGTTTTTAATAGTGTTAAAGAAATGGGTGGATCTGGCTAGGGTTGTTCACGAGCCGAGCCAAACCGAGCAAACCTTTGCTAGTGCTTGGCTCGTTTACAAACCGAACCGAGCGGAGCGACTCATTTAAAACCAAGCCTCAAATCAAGTGAGTATTTTCCGAGCAGTAAATATTTCGAGCGAGCGTCAACTATGAATTAAAATGCTTAAAGAACATACCTTATTGTTGACGTGACCTTTCTAATCTTATGCCTCGCTCAAACTGCCAATAGGAAAGTCGTCATCATGAACGAAAACTCGTGTGGGATTGGTCGTTCCTACTTCCATCAACATCATCATAGCTTGTGCGGTGATAAGTGATAGTGTAGTTATAACCCTCTTGATATCTGCAGCCATTTTGACCATCTCTGGTCGAGTCACTCATTTCTTCAGGTTCTATGGGGTTCTCTCAAACCTAGTAGTAAGATCCTCCACTTTGTCTCACTATTCTTCAACCATCCACCTCCCTCCCTTGTGCTGAGGTTGTTGAACACCATTGACAATTGCCATTAAGATGCTAATGAATTGTTATGCAAACTGACGCAGGGCGGAACTGCAATCTATCGCGTATCATACAAGGTAGAAGCGAAATAGAAAACAAGAGAGAAATACTCTTCAAGTGAAAATTGAAAATATTATTGAATAACTAAAACGATAACATAGAACTCCCTTTTATAGGGAATTTTTAGCAATTTGTCTTCACGTGACAATTAAAGCAATTTTATACGACAATCAAGAATTAATGTGACAACTAGATAATCACACGAGTCGGTGTCAACTCATGTTTTCGTTGTTATGGAAAGTCGAGAAGAAACTCCTAATTTCAATTTAAATTCAAACTCAAATTAAAAAAAGATGGAATTGTCGTTTTTTCTTCACTCTTTAATAGCGTTCCCTTGTTCCATATACGAATCTCCTATTTGAGCAAATTGGTCCATCATCACAAACATTTTGAAGAATCACATAAGATCATGTGTAGTGGTCTCGTGTTTAACCAAACCACATACACTACACCCCCTCCCTATGTGAAATGTAATTTTGGGTTCCCCTTTGTGATTCAACCATGAGCTAAAGGAGAGAGAGAGAGAGAGATTGGTTGGAGTGTGTCTTAACCAATTCAATTATTTTTTCAGCTTCAAACCCACTAATGTCACATACCTCACTACTACTTCATTTTACCTAATTTCCAGGCTTTGATAACGTTAATGACAGATGACAAGAAAGACCAAACCACTTGAGTGGCCACTATACATGGTATAAAGTTTAAATATTAGTTTACATTGCTTTGCCCATGGCTTTATAGCCTAGTGGCATCTTGTGGGAGGGATAAGGCTTTGGGACCAATAGGTCCTAGGTTCGATTCCCACAAGGGGATTTTTCCCATATTTATTGTGTTTCCTCCTAAATTGGTGTATATGTATATGTATTATGCCTAGTGGAGATGGATATGATCGGATGGTTTCACTGGTGGCATGATGGTACTCCAGTGGTCCATCAATGATCCAAATTTATCGTTAAAAAAATTACCACTACAGCCTAGTTACCATCCTTCTCGGACGGCCACCAAGCTCAACTTCGAACACCTAAGTTGCTCCAAGCAAGAAGAGCAACTGAGCAACACATACAAATAAAAAGATCGCTCCAAACTGTTATCATAACAGATTAAACAACAGTACTTATTAATTAAACGACATTAAATTAAGACGTGGTTAACAAACCTAAAGTAATATCAAACTTCATGTATTACACATATATTAATACAAAGATAAGGCTGTATGGAGTGGCGCTCAATAAAGTCCCAACCACCCCGCCTTAGTTAAAGGGGGCGCCAAAGTTTCTTCCGTAGTCCAGTAACTATTCATATGTGGGCATTCTTTTCCTTTCCACTAATCACCAATTATCTTGTTTTTTTTATTCCTTTTTTCTCTTTTCTTTTTCTTTTTTATATTTACTAGTAGTAAAACTCGTGTGCAAACATGGGTGGTGTTTAGAAAACCATGAATACCACAATTTGTTAAACTTTTAATGAATATAAAAAAGAGAACATCTTTTAAATAACGAACATGTTTAATCGTTTTAAAACAGTAAACCGAAACCTAAATACAATCGAGAATAATTGTTTTATATTCCATGATCATAAATCTTGAAACATCTCTTGATGCAAGATCCTTCTTCGTTGGCGGCACTTACTTATCTGGTGTGCATGGACAACTCAAAACTTGGGTGTTTCAAGTAAAATACCTGCACATTTGAACTCAGATTAAGTACATGTACATGGCCATGAAATACACTATGAACGCTTCACTATAGCGCTCGCTATGAGCGCTATTAACAACTATGATTTTGACCGACAAAAACTAAGAAAAAAGTTGGTTGATTTTTAAAAGTCAAAACTTACTGCAGCTGATCTTGTTCTTACATGATGACACCAAACCTGAAGCGCGGTGAAGGAAAGAATGGCATAGGGAGGATACGTGTGATGCAGCTTAGTATCTCAATGCAATCCTACAATAAACCAAAAATTAGACTCCCGTAAACAAAAAAATGTGAGAAAATCAGTAACTTTAGCTACAAAATTCATTTCCTTGTAGTGAGTATACATCTGATAAAATCGGTAAACTCAGCATTTGACATATTATCTAAAATATAAATACCTTAAAGCACTTTGTCATCAAAGATACAGAGGGGCGGCTTCTTGTCCTTTATCAGCAGCAATGGTTGGTTCCTCCATACTTCAAGTAACAAAAAACCGTTAATTAACTCAACCAAGTCTGCACATGAAGTCAAGTAGAGGGAATGAAAAGCAGCAGAAACTTACCTAATCGATTCCCTACTTGTAATTAAGAATCGTACAAAAAATCCAAACATTCTTTGCCTCCTGAAATGATACAAATTGAACATAACATAAATGTTAAAACAAAAACAAAAAGAACCTTGATTCATTAACCTTTCGATACACATTAAACCTTAAGAACTGTATCACCATGGTTCAGGTGGATGCAAGTCAACTGACTTTATTCTTTCTGATCTTTAAACAAGCTTCCTCTAACACAAACAAAAACCAAAACATCTCATCATTTTCAGCAACTTAGCATCCTACAACAAACATTAAAAGAGACTTTAGTTACCAGTTGCTATCAGAATTACAAATTTAACTACCGTTAGTTATGTTTCTTGTTGACCATTCCACTAACAATACTACAGTATGACCATTATACCCCTCTTTCAATATGATTATGTTTATATAAACTTCATGTGTTAATGGAACTATAGCTCTATAATTACTTCCAAGATGGAACACCAAACTCTATACAATAAAATAGCAAGTATATATTATGAATGATCGAATTTCCCAAAGAACAATTTGATACAGAAATGCAAATGAGAGTTCGAGGGTTATCATAGCTTACCGATCCAATAACTTTAATCTTCTCTCCGCAGCAACAGCTCTCTTCTCGCTCTCTTCATCACGTGCTCGTTTTAATGCCTCTGCAATCACATAAAAAGTAAATAAAATTCAGAACAATTTAACATAAAGATTAATATCAATCTGCAATCCTCAGATTCTATATATATATATATATATATATAATATATATATATATATATATATATATATATATATATATCCAGAAAGTAAATCAAATTCAGAAACAATTTAATAATATTTATGCTTGGTAAAATAAATATTTATTAAAATGTGACAAGAAAGATTAATACGATTAAAATTTATGGCATTAAAACAGCAACAATTACATCGAGTATTGCACTAAGAAACTTTCAAATTTAACAATAACAATCAGAAGTTTAAAAAACTAACAACAAGAATTAAGAAATTTTAGCTTCAAATCCATCAAGTGTTGAACATCTCGATGTATATCCTTGAGCTTCGCCATGAACTCCACGTCTTTATCACCACACTCTATATTACTGACGACACATAGGTCATGAACGGAAGTCAAGTCATCGCCATCAGGTTTCCAGAAATCTGGTCTCTCGTGAACAGGCCAATGTGCAGTCCATCAAAACACCTCTTCAGCTCTTGAGGAGTAGCCCTATCCGCACACATTTGCTCCTCAAGTTGCTTGATAAAGCGCTGCTTTAAATCATCAGACTATCCAGCATTGTATGATGCCATTTATTGTTATTGCTCGCTTCAGAACTGAAAGAAAGGTATGTTGGTAGTAAAACGTGATGGAAAACAGGTGAATTGACAATGACTTTATATAGTGAAATATCTAACAGCTCAAATGTCAGATTTAAATGCAAGCATTAAATAAAAACCTATATTTAAATTCTCTGTACATTTAATAATCTAGGAAGGAAAACATATACATTTATATTTAAAAAACAGCGTGCATTTAATGTAAAAACCTTTAAAAAGAATTTTGCATGGGAAAGCTAATAAAATTATTAATGTTGGAAACCCAAATGACAACTATTTTTTAACCTTTAAAAAAACAGGTTATCATAATTACAAATAACCTCTTCATTTACCATAACACCCATTTTAAACACTATAATAGGCTGATGGTTATTTAACTGAAAACATCACCAATTCAGTTTTAAAAAATTGTTTGTCAAAAAACAAACCAAAACCAGCACCACAAACAATACTCAAGATGGCAAACCAAAGTTTCTACCACTGGTCAGACACCAGCGCTGTTAATACCCAATTCTCTCTATGGTCGCTCAAAGAAAAGAGAGCAGATGAAGAACTAAACAGAAAAATTGGCATCATGAGTGAAAACAGTTACAAGCAAACCTGGAACAACATCAGATTGCTTGATGAACTCCCCCACTCTCCTCCATCAGAGTTTAAGAACAACACAAAAGACTTTATCACAGACTTCCTGAAACAGGATTAGAAGATATGCGACAAGCTAGCCGATCTGCAAACAAAAGAAAGAATGAAATTGCGTGGAAGAAAGCGAGAGTCGTTGAGATCCTAGGAAGTGTTAACCCTATCGTGTAATATTTTATGCATATTCTTAAATTTGAGTATTTAATATTTCTTTATATTTTATAAAATCAGTACGCATATTAACATATTTTTAAATTTGAGTGTTAATAAAAATTATCAACATTCGTTTCTTCATAATCAATTTAAATAAGTTAACAATTGAGTGGCGCTCATGTGATTGCACTTTGTCCAATCTTTTTTCCTTTCTATAATAACGTTCAAACCAAGCAATTATAAGAAACTAAAAAATATATAAAAACAAAGAGAAACTGCCGTTTTATTCACATTTTGCTGGTTCTCAATTAGAAATTAGAACAAACATATTAAAAAATTATCTGGTAGAGTTGTCGACTGTTGCTTCTTCAATTTATGTCAGCCTAAAACCACCAAAAAGGTAAAAAAAAGTATAGAATCATCAATAAATAGCCTACTTCTAATTGACTTATAAAACAAATAATCCTGAAGAAGCTTATAAAAAACATACCTAGATAATGCATTCCATCCACTTAATCAATAATCAAGAGAAACTTCTTCGGGTTAATCGCCGATATCTCATCCTTCTTATCTATTTCACAACCAAAACAACTCATAAATAACCAAAATCTACAAACACTATTAAAACCATAAAGTATCGAAATATATCTAACCATTAAACAACAAAAAGTACCACGAATATAGTTCTGAATCGATAAATAACCAACAAGAAGAACTCAACGCTCGATAAGGTTTTCATCAACTGATCGGTAACTTTATGCTCCTTGTGCTCCGATTTAAGCGGCATGTTCCGATCAATGTTTAGAGACATTGCTAAAGTTCCCACCATCCTACAAAATCAATAACATAACGATCGAACTTTCAAACATTCACTTCTAACATCAATAAATTCTAATAATCAATTAACTCAAACAAATTATAAAAACCTAACAGACTATCAAAATCAACAAAATATACCTCAACTTAAAAGGAAGATTCTTCGAAATATGCTTCTTGCCATCTGAAGGTAGAACTACATGCCTACAAAGAAACATACTTCTAATCAAAATCAGTTATCAAAAAGTAAAATCAACATAAATTATGAAAGTAGTGCTTACTTGAAGAAGTTGTGAATTGATAAATAACCATCACGAAGAACTCTGGGCTCGATAAGGTTTTCATCAACGGACTGATCGGTAACTTTACTCTCCCTGTGCTCTGATTTAAGCAGCATGTTCCGATCAATGTTTAGGGACATTACTAAAGTTCCCACCATCCTACAAAACTAATAACATAACGATCAAACTTTCAAACATTCACTTCTAACATCAATAAATTATAGTAAACAATTAAATCAAACAAATTATAAAAACCTAACAGACTATCAAAATCAACAAAATGTACTTCAACTTAAAGGGAGATTCTTCGAAAGAAGCTTCTTGCCATTTGAAGACAGAACTACATGCCTACAAAGAAACATACCTATAATCAACATCAGTTATCAAAAAGTAAAATCAACATAAATTATGAAAGTAGTGCTTATTTGAAGAAGTTGTGAATCGATAAATAACCATCACGAAGAACTCTGCGCTCGATAAGGTTTTCATCAACGGACTGATCGGTAACTTTACTCTCCCTGTGCTCTGATTTAAGCAGCATGTTCCGATCAATGTTTAGGGACATTACTAAAGTTCCCACCATCCTACAAAATTAATAACATAACGATCAAACTTTCAAACATTCACTTCTAACATCAATAAATTATAGTAAACAATTAAATCAAACAAATTATAAAAACCTAACAGACTATCAAAATCAACAAAATATACTTCAACTTAAAAGGGAGATTCTTCGAAAGAAGCTTCTTGCCATTTGAAGGCAGAACTACATGCCTACAAAGAAACATACCTATAATCAACATCAGTTATCAAAAAGTAAAATCAACATAAATTATGAAAGTAGTGCTTACTTGAAGAAGTTGTGAATCGATAAATAACCATCACGAAGAACTCTGCGCTCCATAAGGTTTTCATCAACGGACTGATCTGTAACTTTACTCTCCCTGTGCTCTGATTTAAGCAGCATGTTCCGATCAATGTTTAGGGACATTACTAAAGTTCCCACCATCCTACAAAATTAATAACATAACGATCAAACTTTCAAACATTCACTTCTAACATCAATAAATTATAGTAAACAATTAAATCAAACAAATTATAAAAACCTAACAGACTATCAAAATCAACAAAATATACTTCAACTTAAAAGGGAGATTCTTCGAAAGAAGCTTCTTGCCATTTGAAGGCAGAACTACATGCCTACAAAGAAACATACCTATAATCAACATCAGTTATCAAAAAGTAAAATCAACATAAATTATGAAAGTTGTACTGACTTGAAGAAGTTCTGAATCGATAAATAACCAACACGAAGAACTCTGCGCTCCATAAGGTTTTCATTTACGGACTCATCAGTAACTTTACTCTGCTTGTGCTCCGATTTAAGCGGCATGTTCCGATCAACGTATAGGGACATTGCTAAAGTTCCCACCATCGTACAAAATTAATAACATAACGATCAAACTTTCAAACATTCACTTCTAACATCAATAAATTATAGTAAACAATTTACTCAAACAAATTATAAAAACCTAACAGGCTATCAAAATCAACAAAATATACCTCAACTTAAAAGGGAGATTCTTTGAAAGATGCTTCTTGCCATATGAAGGCAGAACTACATACCTACAAAGAAACATACCTATAATTAAAAAAGTTATCGAAAAGTAAAATCAACTATCATTATGAAAGTAGTACTGGCTTGAAGAAGTCTGAATCGATAAATAACCAACACGAAGAACTCTGTGCTTCATAAGGTTTTCATCAACGGACTGATCGGTATGTTTACTCTCATTGTGCTCCGATTTAAGCGGCATGTTCGGATCAACGTTTAGGGACATTGCTAAAGTTCCCACCATCCTACAAAATTAATAACATAACGATCAAACTTTCAAACAT
The DNA here is from genome assembly GCA_947069175.1 of Scalesia atractyloides. Lineage (NCBI taxonomy): Eukaryota > Viridiplantae > Streptophyta > Magnoliopsida > Asterales > Asteraceae > Scalesia > Scalesia atractyloides. Next base: position 16,982,673 of record CAMTDV010001634.1, read on the forward strand.
TCACTTCTTACATCAATAAATTATAGTAAACAATTTACTCAAACAAATTATAAAACCTAACAGGCTATCAAAATCAACAAAATATACCTCAACTTAAAAGGGAGATTCTTCGAAAGAAGCTTCTTGCCATCTGAAGGCAGAACTACATGCCTACAAAGAAACATAGCTATAATCAAAATCAGTTATCAAAAAGTAAAATCAACATAAATTATGAAAGTAGTACTGACTTGAAGAAGTTCTAAATCGATAAATAACCAACACGAAGAACTCTGCGCTCGCTAAGCTTTTTCATCAACGGACTGATCGGTAACTTTACTCTCCTTGTGCTCCGATTTAAGGGGCATGTTCCGAATAACGTTTAGGGACATTGCTAAAGTTCCCACCATCCTACAAAATCAATAACATAACGATCAAACTTTCAAACATTCATTTCTAACATCAATAAATATACTAATCAATTAACTCAAACAAATTATAAAAACCTAACACGCTATCAAAAGCAACAAAATATACCTCAACTTAAAAGGGAGATTCTACGAAAGAAGCTTCTTTCCATTTGAAGGCAGAACTACATGCGTATAAGGAAACATACCTATAATCAAAATCAGTTATCAAAAATAAAATCAACCTAGATTATGAAAGTAGTACTCAGTTTTCTTTCTTTTCATATATTTTAACCATTTTTACTCAGTTTTTTTATTCAAATTATAATAATCAATTAACTCAAACAAATTATAAAAACCTAACAGGCTATCAAAATCAACAAAATATACCTCAACTTAAAAGGAAGATTCTACGAAAGAAGCTTCTTGCCATCTGAAGGCAAAACTACATGCCTACAAAGAAACATACCTATAATCAAAATCCGTTATCAAAAAGTAAAATCAACATAAATTATGAAAGTAGTACTGACCTGAAGAAATCTTTGAAGGTCCAGCGAACACAAAGTTGCTCTTGATCTACATATGCTTCAAATCAACAATCGACATTTACTAATCGCATAATCGGAACCGATACGCACAAATGAACAAACATATGAGGTACTTTAATCATGAAGGTGCTAAACATCATTTCAACTAAACCAGATAATAACGTTCAGTTAGAAGATCAAATGAAGCACTTTACACAGTAAAAATACATGTCAACAGAACAAATTTCAGTGCGTTTTTCTTATTTGATATATGCAGAAAATAAAAGTTTAGTAAGCACTTTAATAATGAGTAATCCTAAGTTATGTAATAAACATTTAAGTACATCAGACTGTAGTTGGCATATACGCAAATAATATATGGTCCCATTTACCGCAAATCACTTTCATACCCAAAATTGATTAACATTCAAAAAGACACCGCTTACGCTATAAAAAGAAAAGAAAAGAATCTAACATCCTACCACAAACATTAAAAAGAGACTATAGCTCTATAATTACTTCCAAGATGGAACACCAAACACTTTAAAGATGTTACTATTCCTAAATTGGTGATTTATGATGTAAACGCATTGTTGAACCCCAAACACTTTAAAGATAATAAACGCATTATTGACAGCCTAGATAGCTGCCACATCAGCATGATCATGTCATAAAACGAAACTTTTAAACAAATAGGCAACAATAAAGAGATTCATGAGGCTCAGAGCATGCAAAAGGACCAAGTCGTTATGGCTGCAATAGGGGTTGCAGTTACTAAGTTGCCATCCTCCATAGCTGCCACACCATGGCGACATATTGCCTTAATTTTTTATAACTCATCACAGCCTCCTTGTAACAACGATCCATTTAAACCAAACACAACTTTTAAATCACTAGTTAACGCTCGTTATTTAACAGTCGTCATGGCTAGGTATTCCAAATCAGTTTATCAAACTCCTCACTTCTCCAATTGAAGAACACAATGACGACTCAACATTCCATTACCAATAATGGTGACAGGCAGCATCTTCAGATACAGGAGCAGTGAAAGCAATAATGAAGACTCATTATCGGTTCTGAAGCTAATTCCAGGAACATATTTCAGCCAAACTGGGAATTCTCTGAACATATTTAAAACACATACGGATATGTAATATGCATTTAATGCACATCAGGAGCCTTTCATGTCAATCTCTTACTCCTCGTCTCAAGTCATATAAACTTTCATCTTCTGTCCTACTCTCCATTCTTCATTTTTATGTACACGAATACAAAATTTGAATTTGTCATATAAACTTAATGAGATAAGCTTAACATAACACCATTACTCATTTGCTCTACCATCATATCCAAGCTTAACATAATGTCACATCCCGATCCGCAACGGATATGGCACAGGGTATGGTATGATATGATTGTTTCATAGTTTTTGACATTTATTTAAAGGTTGAATATTTATTATCATCAATATTAATTTGTCTCACATAACCAAATAATTATTCCAAATAAAACCATACAATATTCAAAATACAAAAGATAACATAGTCTTGATTTAATTATTCCAAGGCACAATCCTATGTGCAGCTATCAACCTTGTGTACCTGTTTCATGTGTAAATGAAATTTGGGTCAACAATAGTTGGCGAATAGATCTTTATTTGTTTTAATTTAACTTTAAAAGTTTAGTTGAATTTTTAATAAAAATTGTTTAACATACAATATTACGTGTAATAGGTGACATCAATCAAGTAATCCAGTAATCAACCATAACATATGTAAATAATGTAACATGACATAATGTAAATTAGGTAATGAAACAATAATGCGATTCAAGCATCGTAAGGCGAAAAGCGACACTATGAAACAATGATGCAATTCAAGCCCCGAAAGGCGAAAAGCGAAACTATGAAACCCATGTCACAAAGCGGTAAACACGTATAGCGTATGAATGAAACAAGTAATGCAACATACGAATACACATGAGCACATATGACACTTAACTTGGCATGTTATTGAAAAAGTATACGAATCATATGAAACATGACACACGAAACACCCCAAAAAGTTAAAGTGACAAAAATAGGAAAAGTAAGATCTACTCACAGTTTTGTGTTCCGTTAAAACACACTAATCCGCATGAGTAACGAAGGAGAGATAACACCAAAAGACACAATCACCCTAAATATTATAACATCAAAATACTTAAATAAAATAACACAAGGAAAAATATATAAAAATATTACAACCTAATACTTGGGGATTTCGTCCTAAAAATAAATATTACTATGTAATTAAATGTCATATGTAAATATATCTAATGTTTATGTGACAAATTAGTCCCACTAATAATAAATATTTATTTGAAATGTCAGTAACTATTTTTGTGACATTTGTATATATATCAATAATCATTTAAGTGATATATATATATATATAGGTTTTTATGAGATAGCCTTGATGAAAAGAAATGTATCTTTTTGTATAAACATAATTTATATACACATTTTTTTATTTTCCAGAATTACCTTTATATATATATATATATATATATATATTGCATATTCTATCTATATCTATTTAACAGATGATAATATATTATAATATCACCATTTAAGTTGTCCATATTTTTATTAAAATCCAATTTTTTTCTTATATGAAGTCCTAAAATAAATAAAATGACATAAACATTTGGGAGCCAAAACTCATGTGACATCAAACACCACCATCATTTGATCAAAATAAAACCAACTTTGAAACATGATTATGACACTAATTTTAATAGTAGCAAAAATTATGAAATTTTAATATCTTTATGACACTAGTTTAGAATTATAATATTTGCCAGCACAATTTCTATTTAAATCAAAACGCAATTATAACTACTATCAAAACTCAAACTATACTAAACCCCAAGTATTATAAAAAAGTAAATTGCAAGGAAACTAAAGTATGAACATAAAACAATAAGGAACAAAGAAATATAAAGAAATGAATGAAACTAAAACTACCTCCTATAAAGAGAGGGTAAAGAGATGGAAATGAGGGTGATGTTAGATTTTTTGTGCTCCTACTTCTTGGTGGTTTGAGAAAACTTGCAAGGCTATAATGGTGGTGGCTAGGGTTTCTTTAAAAGAGAGAAGATGATAGATGTTGGAATGATAAAACATATAGGGATGTGATTTGCTTTATAAAAGAAAGGTATTAATCAATGATTGAAAATATAAAATATTGCCTTTTAAAAGAGATTGACAAAATTTCTTTTTCTATAATAATATTATATATCTTGAGAATAAAAGTGACCGTAAATCTCTTGATTATTTATGTTATTATTTTTATATTATAATATTTTTTATATATAAAACATTAATTCAGTTGCTTAATTCGTTATTCTCGTATAACTTGAAACGTAAAACGTTTTATAAAAATTCGAACATACCGTTGGAACGAGCGCATTTTTCTAAGTTTCATAAAAATCAGAGTAGGGTCAAAAATATTATATTTCGTTTATAACGGTTCGAACTAGTTTACAAACGGTTCGAATTCATTTTTTTTTAAACAGGTACCCATCTTGGTGGATGTTACACATAACACCATTACTCAGTTGATTCATAAAGCTCAGAGAACGCAAAACAACAAAGCCAATATGGCGGCAATAGGGGTTGCAGGTACTAAGCTGTCATCCTCCATATCTGCCACACCATGGCGACATATTGCCTTAATTTTTTTAGTAACTCATCACAGCCTCCTTGTAATAACAATCCAATTAACCCAAACACAACTCATAAATCACAATTTAACTGTCGTTATTTAACAATCGTTATGGCTGCAATACGGGTTGCATGTACTGTAACATCCGTCAAAAACGGATTTACCAAACCCGCTCCGTTTAGCAACCGAACAGTCAGTCAAAATTTTCGTTTCGAATTAAATGTCCAAAACATTTTTAAACGATCCGTAATCAATTATTATACGCGAATATATATTTAGTTTTTGAAAAACTGTCAAAAATCGCAAAATAAAAATGAAATACATCTGCCGGGTTTCGAACCCGGGTCTGTACCGAATCAGATGCAACTTATCTTCACACACACAAACCACTGCGCCGCGGACTTTGTTTGTGATATAATAGAATCATTTAATTGATAAAGTGTCTTTACAAATTCAAAACCGGCGCCCAAAACGATTCAGTCGTCGGAATCCCGAAATTCTCGCGAGTTTTAACACCAATTTACGTTATAACGTAAACCATTAACCACATATCGGTTATAACCGATGTTTGAAGTCCGCGACACTTTTCAAAACCGCCGGAAAACTTAAACCGATGAATACAGTCCAAAATCAGACCAAATACATTTCGATTTCCCTTATAAATTGACCCACAACCGACGACAAACACTTTCGCCCAAAAATCACACCTTTTCTCAGCATAATTCCACTCGCCGGAATAACCCTGTTCGTCGCCGGAAAACCGGTTTCCTCATTGCCGAGCTTTTCTGAACCTCTGAAGCTTATACCGGAGATACCCATACTCTTTCCAAGCTTTCCGGAGACTTGATGCTGCAAGACACCTGACGACGGAGTTGATTGCTGTCGCCGGAGTTCTGCCGGAAAACAGAGGGTCCAGTCGGTATACCTCTTTCGCTTAATTCTTTTTCTTTTCACTTCTATATTGCCAGTAATTAACCTAAAACGCTAAGAAACCGATTTAAAATTTCGAACCAATCTGTCACCGATTTCTGGTTATTTTTTTCAGTGAAGAAGATGATGACTTGTTATCATATAAGTTTAATTAAAATCATGAAATTAATCGGGTTAGACACACAGTCCAGCGGTGGACTGTGTGCACATATAAAACGCAAAACGTCTCGAGTTCGATTCCCGTCTCACACACGCTGCCTTAATAAAATGCAATTTTTTTGTTTACTGAACCGGATCGCCACAGATATATGTTAAATATATTGTTAACCGGAATAATAACCAAGTTAGACACACAGTCCAGCGGTGGACTGTGTGTTTGATTATATCGCTGGTCACGAGTTCGAGTCCGGTCTTCAGCACCGACTCGGACAATTATCTTCTCTTTTTAATCAAGGCAGAAAAAGAAATAAATAATTAGTATTTAAGTATAATAAAAATCGAATGTTATAACATGTTGAACACACAGTCCAGCGGTGGACTGTGTGTTAGATTAAACCACAGGTCCCGAGTTCGAGACCTGTGGAGTGCAAAACCGGTCCGCTTAAATTGTTTTTAAAATAAAAATGATTTTCTGTTAATGTTAATTAATGTATATATGAAATTAAAATCGGATATATAACGGGTTAGACACGTAGCTCAGTTGGTAGAGCTGCGTGCACGCGTACGGGAGGTCTCGGGTTCGAGCCTCACCGAGCGCACAACAATATGCCTCAAAACCGGTCAACGACCAGTCAAAGTCAACAAGTCAAAGTCAACTGTAGCAGAAAAAAAAATAAAATATTTTTATTATTTTTATTTAATTATTTTAATTAAAAATCAATTATAAATACTTAAAAATAACATTTTTAAGATTAGAAAATAGCCTTAAACTCACAAAAATGCACCCAACAATCCTACTAAAATAGTTTAATAAAATCCGTTTACTTACCAAACCATAATGCGATTTATCTAGGTTAAATCTCACTCGTGGTTAAAACCACTTCGCGTGCATTCAACGTCATCAACCGAACGCACCCACTGTGAGTGAATCTTACAATTCCCCCTTTTAAATTACACGTTTTGGGGTGTGTCATGTGTTATGAATTAATTAATTTATTTATTTAAAACTTGTGCCATACCACATCATGACTTGAACTTAGATTGACTTATTGTGGTGATTTATTTATATTCCGTTGGTCAAATTACATGAAACTCATACATTAAGCCCATCAGTTCCTCGTGGGAAACGAGTAGAACATCGCGTGCTTCAATTCAAATTCATTATTGTTCATGTGTGTTTTCATTGAGTTTATATTGTTTGTAGTTGTGTTATTCATATTATCATGTTTATGCAATTCATTCATCAGGCCCCTCAGTTCCTCGTGAGAGACGAGTTGAGCATCGCGTGCCTTTAATTGTTTCCATTATTATTCATGAGTGTTTCATTTAACATCTTATGATTGTTGATCAAGTTACATCTAATTTTACTCATGTTTGGTTGTGCACATATTTCATAATCAATTTAAATAAATTGTTCAAATGTTTTCCATAGGATTCACTCGCCAACATTATGTTGATCCAAAAACCTTTTTACACATGATACAGGTGAACAGGTTGAAGCAAGGAAAACATAGGATATGCCTTAGAAGAGAACAAAGAAGTTTAGTTTGTAGTTAAATCATGTTGTAGCAATCATTGTAAATTTCCATTTAATTTGTATTAATGAATATGAAACGTTTAATAAATGTCATGAGCTTTGATGATAACCCAATCATGCCCCGATCACCTTATCCGCTGCGGGTCGGGGTGTGACAGATTGGTATCAGAGCCATGACTATAGGGATATAGGATAGGTTATTAGACCCTTAGAGCCTACACTATAGTCTGCCCAAATTTTAAATTGATTAGGTGGTTACATACAAACTTGTGATATTTATTTGTTTCATATTTGTTTACATTTCAGTCAAACATACATGCTCATATACATATTCATTATACATATATACATATTCATTATACATATATCGATGTTCATGTGTTCAATTTATTTTCATACTCTCGTTATCTAAAGATTTTATGCAATTTTCAATTCTCATCAAAGTAAGTTCTGCGACGGGCATGTAGTAACTGGAAAGGTACAAGTACCGGTAGTCGGAACGTCCTGTCTAGGCTGGCATTCGTATAAATCCAATATAACGGACCAGTTTGCCTACCTGGGGACCAACGATGAGAGTACGAAGGACCTATTAGGCCAAAGCATGCCACACCAAACGTCGTTCGAACTAACCCTACTTTGAGGTGTCATCGTGTCTACACCTGGACACATTCCGAACATCACACGTTGTATACATATTTCTCGATTTTCCCGGGTTTTTGTGTACGCAACCAGGCAGAAACCGTGCGAACCATATGAAAAACCGGTATTCATGGGGGCCCACATGATTACATAAGGTAAAGTATGGCGGCATGACGGGCCTAACAGCGAGCAAAGCCCAAGACATCCTATGGATGTAGTATTTTTGTATAATTATTTTATAAATGATCATTCTTGAATGCGACCCATGATCCCAAAAGCATCCAACTCATACTCTTGTCATGTATTCATTGTAGATGTCTTCTAACCTCGCCCGTAGGAAGACGAGAGCAAGAAAAGCCCGCGATCGCATGGCTGCCTTAATCGCTCAACAAATGGCTGCCGTAATACCCAACATTGTAATCCAAGTTCAACAAGCACTTACCAATAATCCTGTCAATCAAGCAAACCAAAACATTTTCAACTCTTCCCCAAACACCACTAAATGCACCTACAAGCATTTCAAATCATGCGACCCTCCGAAATATAAAGGGACTGAAGGTGTCACCGCACTCCTCCATTGGTTTGAAGAAATGGAGAATACTTTTCTAAATTGCGATTGCCCTGATGATCGCAAAGTGCGTTATGCTACCGGTCGACTATATGGGATAGCACTTACTTGGTGGAACACAGAGAAGGCCAAACGAGGTGTGGAAGATGCTATGTCCTTAACTTGGAACGAATTGAAGGAAATCATGACCAGACGATTTTGCCAAGGAGTGAAATCAAGAAGTTGGAAGATGAATTTTACTCATTGAAGCAAATGGAAGGAGACCACACCACCTACAACAAAAGATTCCTCGAATTACATCAAATGGTTCCCAACATGTTTACTCCTCTCTACCGTTTGATCGAGCACTACATTCGTGGTCTTCCGTCAAAGATTCAAGACCCTGTGATAAGTACCAAGCCTGCAACTTTGGAAGCAGCAATGGAGCTAGCAACAGAGCTCACCGAGAACCGAATTCGAAACAAAGACTTCAAGGAGGAAAAGAAGAAGGATAAAGAATCAACTGAAACCTCCGACTCCACCCAAACCGAATCCCCTTCTCAACCCAACCCTAAGAGAAGAAGAGTCGGGCGACTTTTCGCTGCTACCCAACGAAATCAACCCGTTTTTCACGCTATACCCATCCGAGCTGTCCCAATCACCCAAGTGGCACCCAACTCAGCTTACCCAAATAAGAAACCATATCTCGGACCTCACCCTCGATGCAACAACTGTTTTTATCACCATCCCCTTACTTTACCTTGCCGGCTATGTACAACTTGTGGACGTTATGGTCATTTGAGCAATGTTTGTCGCACCTTTCAAGACCAAACCTTTTCCCCTACTCAAAACATGGCCCAAACTTATCACCAACCCCAACACCCCATGTTCCCATATGCTCGAGCTTGCTTCAATTGTGGCGACCCTACCCACTTTAGAAACACATGCCCTCAATTGGTAAACGTTATCAACACTCAAGCCCAATCAAACCCAGTTAACCAAGTAAACCAAGAAAACCCAACCACTATGCCACCAGCAAGAGGAAGAGTCTTCAATATCAACGCCAACCCTGTCGAAGATAATGACGGCCCTGATGAAGATACTCAGCTAGTCCTCTTCGCCGAAGATCCAGATTCAACTTCTATTGTTTAGCCTTATGTTTTTCTTTATCACATGTGTAGACTGTTAGAGAAATTATTGGATATTATATATTATATATTGTTTTCGGTATATGCTTTTGCCGAGGCCGTGGCTCCCCATCCATCGAGGTTGAGTTGGATCCCCATTTTATTATGTGGTTGATCTTGGCGTGCCCGCACGATCGGCTCCGTTTGTTAGAGCCTTGATCGGTTACGTAATTTTACATTTCAATACATGCAATACGCTCGGCTCCGTTTGATTGAGCCTTGAGTGCAAAGATTTATTCACATTTCCAGTTCATGCAATACGCTCGGCTCCGTTTGATTGAGCCTTGAGTGCAAAGATTTATTCACATTTCCAGTTCATGCAATACGCTCGGCTCCGTTTGATTGAGCCTTGAGTGCAAAGATTTATTCACATTTCCAGTTCATGCAATACGTTCGGCTCCGTTTGATTGAGCCTTGAGCGCACATACAATTTCATTATCAGTATCTTGTGGTTGTGGTGTTTGTAGTAGAGTCGCATCGAACTAACCATAACTTTCGGATAAAGTCAACGGAAATTTGACAAGGGTATGGTGGATACGCCGATGGTACTTCCTATACATAAGTATTCTTGTCAAATGATCGGAGGCATTATCAGGCGGTTATGAGAGGTTCCATGCATAGGCTGATTGTGTGATGGTTGTTTAAATTAAGTTGTTCAATTTCAGTACATTCAATACGTTCGGCTCCGTTTGATTGAGCCTTGAGCGCACATACAATTTCATTCAATACGTTCGGCTCCGTTTGATTGAGCCTTGAGCGCACAGACAATTTCATTATCAGTATCATGTGGTTGTGGTGTTTGTAGTAGAGTCGCATCGAACTAACCATAACTTGCGGATAAAGTTAATGAAAATTTGACAAGGATATGGTGGATACGCCGATGGTACTTCCTATATATAAGTATTCTTGTCAAATAATCGGAGGCATTATCAGGCGGTTATGAGAGGTTCCATGCATAGGCTGTTTGTGTGGTTAAGTTATTCATATTCAGTACATGCAATACGCACGGCTCCGTTTGATTGAGCCTTGAGCACACAATTTCAATTTCAGTACATTCAATATGTTCGGCTCCGTTTGATTGAGCCTTGAGCACACAATTTCATTTTCAGTACATGCAAAACGATCGGCTCCGTTCGATTGAGCCTTGATCGCACAGATATATTTCATTTCAGTAATTTATGTTTGTTGTATTGATTGTAGAGTTATAGGACTAATCATAATTCACTGTTAAAACCAATGAAAATTTGACAAGAATATGGTGGATACGCCGCTGGTACTTCCTATATATAAGTATTCTTGTCAAAGGATCAGAGGCATTAACGGATGGTTATGGGAAGTTCTATGTAGGATTTATTAGTTTCTTGGTAACCAATCATAACTTGTGGATAAAACTAATGAAAATTTGGCAAGAATATGGTGGATACGCCGCTGGTACTTCCTATATATAAGTATTCTTGCCAAAGGATCAGAGGCATTATCAGGCGGTTATGAGAAGTTCCATGTAGGATTTAGTATTGCCTTGGTTGGAATTTGTGTTACATTTATATCATCATGTTATTTAAAGAGATTGGATTGTGTTCCATTTCTACATAAATTAACCTCTCCATCATAACAAATGAGAGAGGAACTCCCATCATTCAAACATATATGTTATCAGAATGTGGATTCAAACATTTGCTGTTGTGTTTATTCATGTTCAAATATTCGCTGATGTGTCTATTCATGTTCGAATATTTGCTGTTGTGTTTATTCATGTTCAAATATTTGCTGATGTGTTCATTCATGTTCGAATATTTGCTGTTATGTTTATTCATGTTCAAATATTTGCTGATGTGTTCATTCATGTTCGAATATTTGCTGTTATGTTTATTCATGTTCAAATATTTGCTGATGTGTTCATTCATGTTTGGATATCAGCTGTTGTGTTTTATTTATGTTCCATGTAGATTGTAGTGTTAGAAGTTCTGCCTTAGGATATAACCATATTTTTCCCAAACGTATCTAAACTCTTATGCATGATATCATTTTAGCAAATCATTTCTGCTTATCAATACTTATACAGTAGGCAACAAAAAGCGATTCCTGAATAGGGTACTTAACCCTTACAAGGAACGTTACCGCCTCGAACAAAAAACTTAAGCCTTTATTTTGCTAAGCATACAACTGTCAAACAAAACATCATCACCCTTTTAGTAAAAATATATCATTATTTAAATTTCGGGACGAAATTTCTAAAAAGCAGGGGATACTGTAACATCCGTCAAAAACGGATTTACCAAACCCGCTCCGTTTAGCAACCGAACAGTCAGTCAAAATTTTCGTTTCGAATTAAATGTCCAAAACATTTTTAAACGATCCGTAATCAATTATTATACGCGAATATATATTTAGTTTTTGAAAAACTGTCAAAAATCGCAAAATAAAAATGAAATACATCTGCCGGGTTTCGAACCCGGGTCTGTACCGAATCAGATGCAACTTATCTTCACACACACAAACCACTGCGCCGCGGACTTTGTTTGTGATATAATAGAATCATTTAATTGATAAAGTGTCTTTACAAATTCAAAACCGGCGCCCAAAACGATTCAGTCGTCGGAATCCCGAAATTCTCGCGAGTTTTAACACCAATTTACGTTATAACGTAAACCATTAACCACATATCGGTTATAACCGATGTTTGAAGTCCGCGACACTTTTCAAAACCGCCGGAAAACTTAAACCGATGAATACAGTCCAAAATCAGACCAAATACATTTCGATTTCCCTTATAAATTGACCCACAACCGACGACAAACACTTTCGCCCAAAAATCACACCTTTTCTCAGCATAATTCCACTCGCCGGAATAACCCTGTTCGTCGCCGGAAAACCGGTTTCCTCATTGCCGAGCTTTTCTGAACCTCTGAAGCTTATACCGGAGATACCCATACTCTTTCCAAGCTTTCCGGAGACTTGATGCTGCAAGACACCTGACGACGGAGTTGATTGCTGTCGCCGGAGTTCTGCCGGAAAACAGAGGGTCCAGTCGGTATACCTCTTTCGCTTAATTCTTTTTCTTTTCACTTCTATATTGCCAGTAATTAACCTAAAACGCTAAGAAACCGATTTAAAATTTCGAACCAATCTGTCACCGATTTCTGGTTATTTTTTTCAGTGAAGAAGATGATGACTTGTTATCATATAAGTTTAATTAAAATCATGAAATTAATCGGGTTAGACACACAGTCCAGCGGTGGACTGTGTGCACATATAAAACGCAAAACGTCTCGAGTTCGATTCCCGTCTCACACACGCTGCCTTAATAAAATGCAATTTTTTTGTTTACTGAACCGGATCGCCACAGATATATGTTAAATATATTGTTAACCGGAATAATAACCAAGTTAGACACACAGTCCAGCGGTGGACTGTGTGTTTGATTATATCGCTGGTCACGAGTTCGAGTCCGGTCTTCAGCACCGACTCGGACAATTATCTTCTCTTTTTAATCAAGGCAGAAAAAGAAATAAATAATTAGTATTTAAGTATAATAAAAATCGAATGTTATAACATGTTGAACACACAGTCCAGCGGTGGACTGTGTGTTAGATTAAACCACAGGTCCCGAGTTCGAGACCTGTGGAGTGCAAAACCTGTCCGCTTAAATTGTTTTTAAAATAAAAATGATTTTCTGTTAATGTTAATTAATGTATATATGAAATTAAAATCGGATATATAACGGGTTAGACACGTAGCTCAGTTGGTAGAGCTGCGTGCACGCGTACGGGAGGTCTCGGGTTCGAGCCTCACCGAGCGCACAACAATATGCCTCAAAACCGGTCAACGACCAGTCAAAGTCAACAAGTCAAAGTCAACTGTAGCAGAAAAAAAAATAAAATATTTTTATTATTTTTATTTAATTATTTTAATTAAAAATCAATTATAAATACTTAAAAATAACATTTTTAAGATTAGAAAATAGCCTTAAACTCACAAAAATGCACCCAACAATCCTACTAAAATAGTTTAATAAAATCCGTTTACTTACCAAACCATAATGCGATTTATCTAGGTTAAATCTCACTCGTGGTTAAAACCACTTCGCGTGCATTCAACGTCATCAACCGAACGCACCCACTGTGAGTGAATCTTACAATTCCCCCTTTTAAATTACACGTTTTGGGGTGTGTCATGTGTTATGAATTAATTAATTTATTTATTTAAAACTTGTGCCATACCACATCATGACTTGAACTTAGATTGACTTATTGTGGTGATTTATTTATATTCCGTTGGTCAAATTACATGAAACTCATACATTAAGCCCATCAGTTCCTCGTGGGAAACGAGTAGAACATCGCGTGCTTCAATTCAAATTCATTATTGTTCATGTGTGTTTTCATTGAGTTTATATTGTTTGTAGTTGTGTTATTCATATTATCATGTTTATGCAATTCATTCATCAGGCCCCTCAGTTCCTCGTGAGAGACGAGTTGAGCATCGCGTGCCTTTAATTGTTTCCATTATTATTCATGAGTGTTTCATTTAACATCTTATGATTGTTGATCAAGTTACATCTAATTTTACTCATGTTTGGTTGTGCACATATTTCATAATCAATTTAAATAAATTGTTCAAATGTTTTCCATAGGATTCACTCGCCAACATTATGTTGATCCAAAAACCTTTTTACACATGATACAGGTGAACAGGTTGAAGCAAGGAAAACATAGGATATGCCTTAGAAGAGAACAAAGAAGTTTAGTTTGTAGTTAAATCATGTTGTAGCAATCATTGTAAATTTCCATTTAATTTGTATTAATGAATATGAAACGTTTAATAAATGTCATGAGCTTTGATGATAACCCAATCATGCCCCGATCACCTTATCCGCTGCGGGTCGGGGTGTGACATGTACTAAGCTGTCATTCAGACATTCAAATCCACAAAATGATATTATACACTAACGGAAAAACACATAATAACTATTACCTTCTCATCAATCAAGATAAGATCCATCTTAAACCCTGGTTTTCATTTTCAGATGATTCTCGACTTTAGTGTTCCACATGTCTCAAGCAGGATTGAAATCAACAATTAAACTCAGATTGTTATTCTAAACTGGAATTGACATGCTTTTGATTCAGATTAAAAATGTTAAACATGAAATGGTCAACTGAAAGTGAATAATGGATAGAAGATGCAAGTTTATATGAATTGAGAAGAGAAGTAAGAGATTCATATGAAGGCTCTGATGTGCATTAAATGCATATTACATATGCCTATGAGTTTTAATTTCAAATTACCCTCCATATAAAGTTTTAAAGATAATATGTAAATCATTGATTTATTATTTAATAATAAGATAAGAAATGCATTGTTGGACAGCCTAGATGGCCACCACCTCAGCATTGTGATGCATTGCTCATCTCTTCTTTACTAGACAGGGGAGATAACAATGAATATATATAACTTAATACATGTTCATCCAACCATACCAACTCCAGAAGCTTCTTCAAATTTACTGATATCAATATTTTCCGAACCGGTGACACTAAGAAATGCAAATGTAGCTTCTACCTGGGCAAGAGTCTTTATCTACAATAGGAGAGTAAATTATTTCAACATTAAACACATATCGATAAAAAGTCATAAACAGTATATATTTTATTTCATACCTTAGAAGAAACAATGACTATTTTCTTCATATTATCAAACGGAAATCAAAACCAATAAATGCTAAACATAATTGATCTCAGACAATCCTTATCATCTTAGAATCAGTCTTAGAATCACCAAAATACACACAAATTCTCAACAATCCTTATCATCTTAGAATCACAATGACTTGTACACCCTTAAGTTTTTTTCCAGAATCTCATCAATCCTTATCATCATCTTAGAATCACTCTTAGAATCAACATGATACACACAAAATTCTAAACAATCCTTATCATTACAAGCATAATTGCTTCATTTAAAATTCAAACCGACCAAATTCACCTTCTAAATTCACAATTACTTAGAGTATCTATAAATTCACTTACATGTTTGCAACATCAAGAAAATAGCATTGATCATGCTAAGTATCTATAACAAAATGTGTGAAAAATCACCTCAATTTTTTTTCTCACCCTTTTTTTTAAAAGCTTAACTCGGATTGATTCTCGAATACCTATCTTCTCCTCAGCTACCTCCAGTGTACTTCTAATCGGGTTACTGATCATAGTAAGTATCTATAACAAAATGTGTGAAAAATCACATCACATTTCACTTAAATTAGGGCTTTCATCATAACCTAATTGAACTATACAATATCACTGTTAAGTTGACTAAATTACCAAATTTGTTTGTTCCACAAATACTTGTATCTAGAATGTAATCGTTTACCGACATACATCCAATGAAAATGTAGACAGGGCAGCAATTGCTTCTTCAACATGAACAACCATTGAAATCGAGTGTTTCCTATCTGTTAACAGGTGAATAAAGTTAAACCTTAAGCAAATTGAGCGTTGTTTTTCAACGAATTTGAGATTGATTGGCAGTAGATAGTTCTGCTAATTGATATTACCTGATGAAAAATCGATGAGATGTGATCGAAATTGAGTGTTTGCTTGAACAAATACTTGAAGTTGAAGGCGGCAGATGAACCATAGCTACAGTTATCACCTCTACCAGCTCTCAACATTCTCCTTCCCGTCTCTCTCTCATATTCACTTTCTCACTCTTTTTTCTCCCGGATGTTCCCTCTGCAAATGATCATCTGGAAATGAAAAGAAGGATATAATGGTTGTTTTGGGATGTGTGTAGAATTCAAAATTTGTATTAAAAAATTTGGGGATGTGTGTAGGAATTAGATGAGGATATATAAAAGTATTGAAATTGTATTTTAAATGATTTAAAAGTGATTAAATTAGTGATTTATGATGTAATAACGAGATAAGAAATACATTTTTGGACAACCTTGATGGCTGTCACCTCAGCATTCTTCTTTATTGGATAGGGGAAATATCTAAAGGGCATTTATTCCAACCATGCTAAAGAGTGCGTGGGTCTTTAAAGCTCCACTACTTGGTGTCTTAACTAGCATGGGGCATAATTCTACACTATCCAACCTAAGTACAAATGAGAAGTAACTGAATTCTTTAGAAGCTAATGGGCTCTAGAATGAAAATACCAGAGCTCAATCTCACAAGTCAAAAGTTATTTTGATAAATTAATTCTGAATACATACAAAAAATGTCGTTCTTTTGTAGAAGATTTTAGAATAATCATTGTTGGCTTGTAACTATAATGGTTCTATAGCAGTTGGAGGTAGAAAATTATCAACAATTAGAAGATATGGACTCGTATCCAACCTTGTGTGTGAGGTACACAATGCTTTAAATTGAGGTTCACATCACAGTAGGACCGAGAGAGTGATAATTGATGAAGTGGTCATTCATAGTGACAGCGGAAATATTGAAAAAACCTTGCCTACCGTTATTGAACAATAAGACGTCATATTGTAAGTTTCTATCTCTATAAATACACAACTATCGTCCTCCAAGAATGCATCAATCTCTTCTCCCTTTAAATTTCAATGGGGAAACAGTGTGAAATAAAGCTTCTTGGGGCCGCCGGAAGTGCATTTGTGACTCGGGTTAAGCTTGCCCTTAAACTCAAGTCCATTGAGTATGAATACATTGAGGAAGATCTATGTAACAAAAGTGAGCTGTTACTTACATCCAACCCGGTTTTTAAACTTGTCCCTGTCCTCTTCCATGCAAATGAACCACCCATTAACGAGTCGCTTGCCATATTAGAGTATCTTGATGAGATTGAACCCAATGTTCACCCTCTCCTCCCTTCCAACCCTTCAGATCGTGTTCAAAGCCGAATCTTGGCCTACACCTTTGACACCCTGGTACTTTTGTGATCCAAGTTATTTGATTTTCGACACAATAAATTAACATGTTTCATTTTTTCTTCAAAAAAATGGTTCTTGTCAAATTATAACATAGCATTCTTTGTCGAGTATACTGCCAAAATGGTCCCTGAGGTTTGGTCACTTTGGCCACTTTAGTCCAAAACTCAAACTTTTGAATCTGGGTCTCTTTGATTTTAATTTTGTTGCTATTTTCATTCAAAATCAAAATCTAGTTAGATTTTTCAGTTAAAATAAAAAAAATTTCTTTTCCTCCTTTTTAATGAAAGGCAAAATAGTCTTTTAACGTTTTATTATAACAAATTAAAAAAATATGACAATTTTGCCCTTTATTAAAAGAGAGAGAAAAACTAAATTTTAACTGAAAAATCTGATCAGATTTTGCTTTTGGATGAAAAAATGGCAACAAAATTGAAATCACAAGACCCAGATTCAAAAGTTTTCAGTTTTGGACTAAATTGGCAAAAGTGATCAAATCTCAACGACCATTTTGGCAGTTTACTCTTCTTTTTCCTAACAAGTTTGCTTTACCTCAAGTTTCACTGTTTATTAATTATTCAATGAAACTAGACGTCAAAGTTTTTAGTAATATGTTTGTTTTTAAGGATTTTTTTTCCCATGTGGTCATTGATTTTCAGTGAATTATAGCTTTAGAAGTCTTACTATTTCTATACATTTATGAGTTTTGCGCTTTTACATATTATCTTTACAAATGTTTAAGGCCTTAAACTACTTATCAAGCAACTATAGATGTAATATTAATTGATTGTTCTTACATGACAGTGTTGCCCATGGATGAAAGAGTATATGTTAACGCGAGATGACGAGAGAAGAGAAGAATTAAAAATGCTAATAATCCAAGGATGTGTGATGTTGGAAGAAGCATTCGTGAAGTTGAGCAATGGGAAGTCGTTTTTCGGTGGAGATGATATTGGTTATCTGGATGTTGTTGTTGGAGCTTTTCTGGGATGGATCAAATTTTATGGAACAGTTTTCGGTTTCAATGCGATCGAAGAAGCCAGAAACCCTAGACTTACAGAATGGGGAAAGAGAATGTGGTCACATGAAGTGGCTAGGAGTGTGATTCCAAGTCAAGAAATTCACATGAAATTCCATAAGATGCTTCAAAGCAGGCTGCCACCTTTGACTGTTCCTAAATCCGGTTGATGTAGACCAATATGTCGTTAACATATCTACGAATATATGAATGTCATGTGTTGTCATTATATAGGTTTGAAGTATGTGTGTGGTTTTTGATGTTAATGAAGATCACAACCGTGATCGATCCTTTGTTGTACGTGTTTTTATCAGTATGATAAGTTAAGAAATAAAACATCTTCTATATAGTAATCTAGCTTGTTCTGTTCTGTGCACCTTAAAAATGTTTATACTGAGTTTTGTTCAAAAGTCAGAATATATACGAACTTTTAAAAAATGAACGTTACCAAAGTATGGAGATCAATCAGCTAGCTATAACGAGTCAGGTCAAATATAATACGTTTACATGCTTATTTTTATGTGCATATTCAGTTGGTTTGTGTTTTACGCAAATTTTGTTCGAAAACGAGTCGGACCAACTATAATACTTTCTCACTAGACGAATTCGAGTTACTTTACGTTTCGACGCTTGCCGCAACGTGAAGGACCATTCTATAACCTAAAAAAACACTATTTTCTTACAAGCTTATTTTTAAGCAAGTTTTGGTATAAATCCAAGTTGGTTTAATTACGTTTCGACATTATTTTTTGTAGATTATGAGTTAGGTCAAATATAATACGTTTTGCTGCTTATGTTTATGTGTATTTGCAGTTAGTCTGCGTTTTAACGTTAATTTAATTTGAAGAGTCAGGTCAAATATTTGATAATATATATTCGAATTACTTCAGATTTTAACACCTACAAAACACACGGTCGGTCAATATACTAGTTCCTAAACAAATTAGGTTAAATTCTACGTTTAGTTTCCAAAATTGTTGGAGCTAATTTCTTTTTGATATTCTTTTTTTTACGGATAACTGGAGTATCATCGTGCCATCAGAGGAACCACCCGATCATATCCATCTCCACTAGGCATAATGCCACACCAATTCAGGAGAAAACCCAATAAACATGAGAAAACTCCCTTGTGAGAATCGAACACAGGACCTATGGTCCAAAACCTTATCCCACCACCAAGATGCCACTGGGCTATAAAGCCATGGGCTCTTTTAGATATTCTAAATGTGTTATTAAACTCTTATATTTATATTTCGAAAGATGTGAGGATGAAGGAATGGTATAAAGTGTAATTGTCCTAAAAGCCAAACTTATTTTCCCGCATTAAACTTTCTTATATTATTAAAATTGCGTTAACTCGTATAAATTTACTTTTTTTAATAGCTAAATTTTACTTAAATTACACCTTACCTGTCCTAGATTAGAAGTTAAGTCAAAAAGAGATTTATGTTTTAGCACTATGCTACAACCCAAGTCAACCCAGGTGGCTTTTAGAATTTACTTAAACTACAGATCTATAACACTAGTCATTATCTATCACACTAGTCATCTCTCACATGAACCCACACTTATGCGATCTTTTTTCAAGCGTGTACAAAATGATCAAACATTTTGTAGTTTACATTTCTTACTTTATACTTTTTAAGGGTAATAGATACACGATATTAAGATTATGTCATGATTCTTTTATTTGTATGTAGAGAAGGACAAGAAACCGATTAACCAAACCGGTTTGGAACCGATTCCATACAAACCGGTTCAGTTTGGTATACAATCGTAGGTTTGGGGTTGATTCTCATTTTTCATGCCAAAAACCAAAACGAACCAGATTTTGGTCTAACCAAATTTGGAACCAATAAGAAAAACCAGTCCATTTATCAAAAAGAAATTATGAAAAATACAGGTTATTTTTAACCTAAAACAGTTCAAAAGCTATAAAAATAATAAGAGTCGTATTCTATATATATATATATATACACATATTCTTTTTTTCGTTAAAAAAGTGTGCGTAAGAACCGGTTTGGAAGACAAAAAATGAACCGAAATAAAACCAAACCGAAACTAGTGTTTCAAATTGGCCTTAAAACCCGACCAAACCGCGGAGGAACAGAGCCAGATTCAACCCAAAACCGGTCTGGCCAAGAACTAGCCAAGAAAATAACTGGCTTTGGTTCCTAAAAAACGAAATGTTCATCTCTATTTGCATGTAAATAATTTAAAAGTATTTGATATTTTATGACGATTTTAAGAAAATTTTAAGATCATGTTTCACATAGTGTCATCTTTACGAACAATTTTAACTCACATAAATGGATATTACTATATATCTTAAAAGTCATGATCGGTGGTGCTGACCATGCCTCACGTGACCCTCTACTTTATAGATTTTGTACATTCAATCCCCATCTTTACGTAAGTGACACATTGATTCTTAACTTTTGTTAATTGTCAACTTTGACTCCCCATTTTTTTATATTTAATAACTTCATACCTCATCTTCTCCATCATTTCATTTCTTTTGTTTAAATTACTTTTACGAGTTTACACAACAACATGTGAGGCATTATATTCTTCGTTATCTATACCTAACCATATTAATGTCACGAACGTAACACGTGTGACAAAGTCAAAAACAAGTCATGTCACGCGCAGGCATTACACGTTAATGTCACCATCAAAACGCGTGCAACGAAGTCGCAAACATGACGTTTCCGCCGTGACGTACGACACGAGCAAAAATCTAGTTGTCATTATATACCAACAAACCTTAAGGTAGGGGTGTTCATGAGCCGATCCGATCCGAGCGAGGGTCTGCTCGTGCTCGGATTGAATTACAACCGATTCGATCCAATCCGGGCGGATCGAATTTGCAAAACCGAGCAGAAAAGTGATGCTCATGCTCGGATTGAATTTGAATCGAGTGGATCGTTTTCGCTCGGTTTTTTTAGCACCGAAATTAAAACATGTGTAGCAACACAAAAAGACTGAAATCAGGACTATGACAAAGCTTCATTCAACAAAAACAAATCCTAACTTAATTAAAACATGTCCAACACCTTACTAACAAAACCAATACATAACGAAAAGTCTAAAATCATGATTCCGAAAATGTTCTTAACAATATTAAGAAGCACAAAATAAAGTGCGAAATACAAATTTTCATTTAGCTCAAAAGCCATAAACTTCTTCTTTAAGCTTTATCATCTTCATCCACAAAATTCCACTTCAAATCAACATATATAACCTATAAACACAAGCATTAAACAAAACCATTAAGTTCTACACATTACATAAAAACTTTTATGGTTTGTTAATTATAAAAATACCTTTCATTTGTTATCTAACCCGTCTAGAGTTAACACATCAAATTCCAACTTTTCTTCATCTCTTGCAGCTTGCTACACATTAAAAAACAAAATACAAATGTTAATGCATAAACTACAAAAGTATAAATAGATTATAAATGTAATAAAAGCTTACTTTCAATGTTTTTAAGGTTGTTTTTGAGCTAGTTTTTAACCAATAACTTCTAGAGCTTACTTTCAGTGTTCAAGTTATGCAAGTTACAGACTTACAGAGCGTAAATGTGTGTGTGTGTGGCTGCTGTGTGCGGCTTGGATTGGAAGGGAAGGGGTATTAGGAATTAGGGTAAGGACTAAGGAATTAAGGAATGGGCTAACTATGAATGGGTTAAGTATTTAATGGGCTAAGTATGATTGGGCTTTGTATTTTTATGGGATACTTATACTTATATTAATTAAATATATATATTAATTATTTAATAAAAATAATTCGAGCGAAACCGAGCGATCGACAAGCGAGCGTATCTTTGCTCATGCTTGGCTCGTTTTCAAATCGAACCGAGGCGAGCGGCTCATTTACAAACTGAGCAAGAATCGAACGAGCAATTTTCGGGCGATCGTCGAGCGGTTTGGACAGCCCTACCTTAAGGTAATGGGGAACCAATACCTGCTGGAAACTATAAAGACTATTTATGTTGAAAAAGATAATAAATTTGGAAATCAACCATAAAATATAAAGTTTACAGTTTTTATCCCCAATAACATGGTAGAGGCACAATTATTTTGTTCTACTGAGAAGTCATATTTATTTTAATGTCAAGAAAGTGAGATTTCGATCCTTCAAACATGATAAAAGGAATATTTTTAAACACACTCATTTTGTCATTGTTTATATTAAGGTTAAGTTATGGACGAAAAAGTGGTAAACATCATGGGGACCCACACTTTTCCTCATTAAACCCCTATTTGTTGACTGGATAAATCTAGAAGACTATGAAAAATCCATAGTTGACATGTAACTTCAGTTTGTGAGGTTCATAATAAAAGAGACATACACATCACAGTACGATCGAGAGTGATAATCAATAATGTGGTCACTCATCAATGACAAGAAAAATGTTACAATTTTTTAATAGTAATTTAGTAAGTTTTTCTCGACATAAATGCCCCAAGTTTCTATCTCCAATAATGCATAAATTCGTCTTTTTTTCATGCTTGTATTAACAAAAATAATATTGCGAATAGATTAAATGGGATAACTATAGCGGGTGTGGTAACGGATCCTGAAAAAATTAAAATGGAGGCGAGATAGTTTTTTGCGCTCAAATTTCGGGAACCAATGCAAAGTAGACCCGACTTTGTTATCCCGAATGTAAAACAATTATCGAGTGAGGAGGCCAACGGATTAGTGGTATCATTTACAATCAACGAAATCAAGAAGGCTGTCTGGGATTGTGATAGTGACAAGGCACCGGGATCGGATAGATTCAACTTCTCATTTTTCAAACATTATTGGGAACTTTAAAGAAGATTTGGTGAAGATCATGGACACGTTCTATAGAGATGGCATCATCAGTCGAGGGTGTAGTTCGTCTTTCCTCGCACTAATCCCAAAGGGTGCGGACCCTATATCCTTTATTAGCATATAAACATCATTAATTCTCAAAGTAAACGTATGAAAAAAAACATATTATTACTTATAACTTGTGATTTCTTGTGTTTTATGTTGATATGTTTATGCTAAATACATTTAGGAGTAAGAAGTTAGGACTTTCTTGTAGTTAATAATCAATATTAGAGTACTGGGTTTATGGCAACGTGAAGGAGGTGTGGAACCCAGCCATGTTGGTAGCTCGGGTGAGAACATTGTCGCGTAGGGGTGCTATTGCGGGCAAGGGGTATAATTTAGCGGCTGGACATTCCGTGGGGTATGATTTAGTTGTAGGTCAATCAAGTCACACATGTAACACCCCAAAACTTACTTCTTATTTAGTAACTAGAATAGTGAACACACTAATGGGCTTAATATAAGTTAAAATGTGATTATGAGTTAAAAGCCCAAAAAGGAAAGCAAAAGGAAGCCCACAAGAGGCATGATAGTAATTACTAGACTTAAACCCTAATACGCATTGTTTAGGAGCCCCCAAGCTCTCATTCAAACACTTCCATTTTCGTTTGAGA
This sequence comes from Scalesia atractyloides, assembly GCA_947069175.1. NCBI lineage: Eukaryota > Viridiplantae > Streptophyta > Magnoliopsida > Asterales > Asteraceae > Scalesia > Scalesia atractyloides. The sequence continues at coordinate 17,006,681 of CAMTDV010001634.1, forward strand.
AATATAGTAGTTTCTAGAGACAGAATGTTGCAATTTATCCATTTTTCAAGGGGGTTTTGAGCTAGTATTGAAGGGAATTGATTGGGAACTAAATCCTCACCTTCATTGACGAGTTTGAAAACGAGTTTGAAAAACTGAAATAATTGGAAAAGTCACACTTTTCATTCGACACGATTGTGGGTTTAGGGTTTTGCAAAAACAAGGTAAAAACATGTAAAAGCTCTCATTTTTTCATAAATCCATGTATGTTATTATGTTACGGTATGATTTCGAAGTGTTTTTCATCATAAAGTTTGAATCTTGACGTTAAAATTAGTGCCCGAAGTGTTTAGGAGCAACCTACATAGCGCTTCCTTGTTCAAAGCAACTTATAGGAGCAACCTACGTCGCGCTTCACTGTTCTGAAGTAACCTATGTAGCGCTTCACTATTCAAAAGCAACATACGTTGCGCGTCACTATTCATGGGCAAGCTATGTTGTGTATAGCTGCTGTTCATGAGCAACCTATGTTTCACGAGAAAGTAATTTGTGATATGCAATACCTAACCCATTTCTCTTGCGAACCTTTAACCAAGTCGGTTGACAATGTCAAAGGGACAAGAAAGTTCGTTAATTGTTACGTGTTATTGGTTAATGATATGTGTGCTATGGATTGAGTTATTCTCTAAAGGAGTATAAAAATAAGAAGTGTAAGAAGCCACTATAGAGTGACAAGTGTCCCAAAAGAAATCAAGTAGGAAAAGTAATTTCGTCAAAGAGAATAAATGATTATGCACATACAAGTCACATACTATTTCTCACCTATTTTTAAACATCAATAACTTTTTTATATGTCATTTGTTTTTTAAAAAGTTATACCATAAATCTAGCGTATTTTTATCTTTAATATGAGTACCATATTGTTCTATAAGAAAAAAAATATATTTTGAAAACTCAGTTGCATATTACACAATAAATATCACGTAAAACACAATGAGAAAACCCAGTTGCGTATTACACAATGGAAATAATGTAAAACACAATGAGAAAACCCAGTTGCGTATTACACAATGGACATAACGTAAAACACAATTAGTATCAAACTAAAAACACAATGGAAACTATACCAAAAACACAGTCGATATAACGTAAAACACAGTGAGTATCAAACTAAAAATACAATGAAAGTAGACCAAAAACACAATCGATGACAACACATAAAAGACGCAATGGACATAACGTAAAACACAATGAGTATCAAACTAAAAACACAATGGAAACTAGACTAAAAACACAATTAATGACGATAGATTAAAGACACAATTAGTGAGAGTGAATAAAAGACACAATTGACAACAGACTAAAACACAATGGACAACAAATTAACACACAATGAGACTAATACACAATAAACAACAGATTAAAACACAGTGGATAGGAGAATAAACATAATGACCAGAACCTATAACACAATGTATAGAGTACCCAGATATAACATCATCTTCATTATGTCATACATTGTGTTATAGGTTCTGATAAAAATCCAATGAACAAAACCCAAATTAACATTGTGTTATAAGTTTTGATAATAACACAATGTATAGAAACCTTAGTAAAAAATGTAAGGACCAAAAATTCAGTTGAAAGAAACAATGGTCACAACCTTAAACACAATACAAAGAAAACCCAGTAAAAGTGAAATTTTTTAGTTTATTTCTATATAGTAATATCATACCCATATTAAAGATAAAAAACGCTCGTTATTATGATGATTTTTTTAAAAGTAAATGTCGTATGAAAAAGTTATAGACGTTTTAAATTTGATGGGGGAATTAGCATGTGCCTTGCATATGGAGAGAGAAAGTCAATATATGTAGGATTCCTTTTATGTCCTTCTATTATTTTCTTTTTTTTCTAAAACTAATAACCCTCCAAATCTAAGATCAATGGACTAGAATTTTTCTTACTCTTCTTATTTACGTTCTCCTTTGTATTTGATCTTAATCCTATGTGCTATAATGTGTTATTAAAGTTTAAAGAGTTAAATGTCATTTTAGTCCCTGTGGTTTAAGCCATTTTGCCAGTTTAATCCAAAGGTTTCATTTTTAACATCTGGATCCAAAAAGGTTTCATCGTTGCCATTTTGGTCCAACTGACTTAACTCCATCCATATGTGTTAAGTCTGCCAAGGCATTTTAGTCATTTCATTTTTCTTTTAATAATCCTTTATTCTTTATTGTTTAAAAACATTAATATCAACATCTTCAAATGAACAATATGAACATCTTCAGACAATAAACATCTGCAATTGAAAATATGAACTTAAAAATATGAACATGAGATCTTCAAAATAAAGAAAATAAATTCTGGAACATGAACATGAATATCATCGTCATAAATTCGATCCTAAACACGATCTTCAAATTCCATCTTCATAACCACCACCAACATCATCTCATCATTTGTTTCAGATCTATACAACCACCTTGAAGAACTTAAACCAACCTAAATTATCTCATCCACCAACATCATCTCATCCAACTTCAATCTAAATCTCAGATTCAAGAACACCAAACATCTACTCACCTAAATCTCAGATTCATGAACAACACCAAACATCTACTCACCTAAATCTCAGATTCAAGAACACCGCCAAACATCAACTCACCTAAATCTTAGATTCAAGAATACCACCAACATCAACTCATCCACCACCCTAACACCTTTGTCACCACCATAAACACCGACGACGCTGCCGCCCTTAACTCCGCCGTCGCTCTTAGCTCCGTCGTCGCCCCTTCGCTCAGATTCAAGAACAACCACCACCAACATCATCTCGCGGCTCTCTCTCTCTATATATATATATGGAAGTTTTCTCTCTCTAGAATCTAAAAGTGTAATGGTGGCTAGGGTTTAGAGATTGAATGAGAATAAGATGGGTGGAAGGGGATAACTCAGATTGTTGTTGTTTGAAGATGATGATTGATGAAGGTGGTTGTTTGAAGAAGATGAGTGATGAAGGTTGTTTGAAGATGATGACTGATGATGGGTTGTTGTGAGAGAGAAAGAGAATGGTTATATATTTCTTTTAAATAATTATGTGTATATATAAAAAATAATATGGATATATATTAATGTTTTTAAAAAATAAAGAATAAAGGGTTAATTAAAGAAAAAATGAAATGACTAAAATGCCATTGGCGTAACACATATGGATGGAGTTAAGTCAGTTGGACCAAAATGGCAACGATGAAACCTTTTTGGATCCAGATGTTAAAAATGAAACATTTGGACTAAACTGGCAAAATAGCTCAAACCACAGGGACTAAAATGGCATTTAACGCTTCTTTAACTTTTCATGTTCAACAATTTTATTTAGGAACAATGGTTTTAATAATCCAAACTATTAGATGTTGGCCGGCAACGGTCCAAACTTAAAAAATAACCAGTGGTGGTCTCACCTTTTCAAATGTTGTAAACTAATGTACCTTTAATAACAGAACCCTAATTTCTTTTTGTCTACTTATCCTTTTCAGTTTACTAAAGGTCTATTGGTTTACAATATATGAAAATGTGTGACCACCACTGGTTATTTTTGAAATTGAGACTGTTAACAGCCGACACCTAATAGTTAGGATTATTAAAATCTATTATTCCTTTTATTTATCAATCCTAAGTGCCAATTCTCCTATCTTTTCCACTCACTTTCGTTTATCTCGAACTACATATATAAAACCAAGGGTTTTTTTTAATTGGTTTGAAAGATAAGGAAACAAAAATAATTAATAAGCCACCAATTATGAAAAGATTAATTTGAGTTAGAGAAGTAACTAGGTTGTACTTATATTTAATTACTTATAAATGAAATTAAACGGGTCAACCTGACGCGACCCAACATATTGACACTGATGTTGTGTGAAGATGACGATTCAATTCCTTAGGCTCATTGGTAACTTCCAAGAATGATGGAAGGTATATGGAAGACTGTCCAAAATCCGCAGAAGAGAGAAATTCAAAGTCTGGATTATTTGAATATTTGATGATGTGCCAAAGGATTTTTTTAATGCCTCGAACAGCTGGGCATGAGATAAAAAAGTTGAAGGAAAAAATGGATACAAAGACTTGCAACAAATCTATAACTCAAAGATTGATTTGAGTTAGAAAAGTTACAAGGTTATACTTATATTTTTTTGATTGCCACTTACTTAGAGCATTCATATTAGAGCATTCACAATAATGAAATCCCTATATTTATACATATATATCTATATATTTCTACTAAAAACAACTATTTTTTCTCTCTTCTTTTCAATCAAAAAATATATTTTATACCTTTATCATCACATTTTCTCTCTCCTAAAAATTTATACAGTTTTCTCCCTTCAGAATTTTTTTCCCCATATATTTACAGATGAACAGTAAATTTCTCATACATTTTCTCTCTCCTCTACTCACAACCACTCAAAAACACTATCAACCATTCTTATAATATAACTAAAACCCCTCATATTTATACAGGTTTCATTGTGAATGCTCTTAGAATCTCTATGTCTATACTTTCTATATATTATAGAGAGAAATATAGAGAAAACAACTAAAACAACACTATATTGGATTCTGTATTATAAAGAATATTTTATAAAATAGTAAAGTACACCTTTATATGCAACTCTTTATATTTTTTTGTGAGTGTGTAGGAAAGAAAAAATAATAACAAAATAAGCGTTTTTGGGTGAGATAGAGGTAGAGATAAAGAATTGGATGTGGGATGTTTTTGAAACGTATATAAAATTTGTAGAAAAATGTGTGTTTTAGATCAAATTTATCGATGAAAATGGAGGTTCCAATGTGAATGCTCTTAGTAGATGTAATTAAATCCAAAAAAATCTTTATTTGGATCTTATTGGCAGTCAACTGTGATCTCATTTAAAGTGGCGATTTCATAGAAAGGGAAACAACACGTTTAATGAAAACCAGTGGAATCCTTTTGCATGTTGCGGCATGAATTCGGTCCGAATTATTTCGGTTCATTATAGTATCGGTAACATACTAGCACTTGGCATCATAATCGAAAGATAAAGGGATATTGGATTTAAATAATCCCAACTTTTACCAATTGACCGATAGCACTATCAACTTTCGATTTGTACACCAGCACTCTCAACTTTCAACTTATTGGCCGATAACACTCCCTAACTGACTAAACCCTAACCCAGTTAGTTTTTGCTGATGTGGCATCTGATGTGGCCTTTTTTGCTGACATGGCATACGACGTGGCAGGTGATGTGGCATTTTATGACGTGAATGATGTGGCAGAGGACATGGCATTTTTTGATGACGTGGCGGCTGGCCTGGCATTTTTATGACGTGGCAGCTGACATCAGCTAACTGGGTTAGAGTTCAGTCAGTTAGGGAGTGTTATCGGCCAATAAGTTGAAAGTTGGGAGTGCTGGTGTACAAATCGAAAGTTGGGAGTGTTACAGGTCAACTGGTGAAACTTGGGGTTATTTGTATCCAGTATCCTCAAGATAAAATCCCAAAAATAAAGTCAAGATGTGCTCAAAAGATATAGAAATAAAAACAAATGTCAGTAATAGTAATGGTTCTGGTTCTGATTCTGCTAGTAAAAAGTACCGGTGGACGACGACCATCCACCCTAGGGACTATTGGCGTTACTCGTTTATAAAAAAGTAAGGAGTAATGGAGTAATTTAGAAAAGGTGGGACGACTAAACATGCGATATTGGCAAATCACATGAGAATCATCTTGTAATTAACTTTTTTTTCTTAGTTATTGTCGAATCCCAAAGAGTTTCGAGCCCTGCAACAGAGATTCGTCTACGTCCAAATGAGGTCTCCGAGATAACTACAAAAAAGAACACCGTTAGCCTCGTCACGGAGGACCCCGGAGGGGGGGAGCCGTGACCAAGCTCCGACGTGAGAATAAGAAAATTTGGCGGTGAATAAACGAGGTTCTGACACAACGGATTGGCTGGAATATATGGCGTGGATTTGGGGTTAGGTTATTCAATGAGTTTTTAGAGAATGTTCCCAGTAAATGCTTGTTATGTGTGAGTTATAGTTAGGGGATTACTTACCTTCCTTTGATCGTTTTGTTAGCTTATACAGAGCCTTCTGCTTTTCAGATAAGGCCCTCACCTGCAGAGATCCAACGGTCGATCTTCTAGACAAAAGGAACCATCCGTGGGGAGAACCCGGCGGGTGACATTTAAATCTTTGACAAGATTGTTGCCGCCTATTCGACTCCTTATTAATATGTGTTCAACTGTTCAACAATTTTTCATTTTCAATCTTTCTCTCCTCGCCCCAATTCTTTTCAAGATGAGTCGTAAAGCTAGGGAGTCAATCTACTCTGTAATTACCCGGAGGATTGAGATCCTTTGTCTCTTCTTATAACATACCCTCCGGGCTTTCTCCTTGAGGTTTGACGGAAACATCAATTTTCCTCCGAAAGATTAAAAGCATCATTTTACCTCAAGAAGTTTTATTAATTGTTTCAATTTATCCACACCTCTAACCTTAACCCTTTTCTCGTTAAGTTTAACCCATGTACCTATCACTTGATGGGTATATTGAGATCATCTCCAAAATCCTTTCAATAATCGAGATAAATAATTTAAAAGCAAACCCTCCCTAAACCACCATTAAATCTAACCTCTCCATTATCGATCTCCACCACTTTGAAAGCAAACAAGGGCATGTTTTGCCATCTGATTCACTACCCCATTTGATTGAGAAGACCAGGTACCAATCAAGCAACCTCATGCACACATACAATTGTTCTAATTATTCTAATATTCATGGCTTCTGTAGATTAGTTGAATGATTCATCATCCTGATGATTAAACTTTAAAACATAGGCGAATATGACTCTAAAGAAGATAGACATACGTAGGCATAAAATATAAAGCATGCTTTGTTCAATCTTTTCTATTATGCTAGTTCGCGTAATTTGTGAACAACTGTTGAATTCAACACCTGAAAATTTGAATCAAATCCGGAATTTCGTCAATTTATCTTTTGTTATGAGTTAAAGAATTCATCTTTGTTCTACGTATTTTCACAATATACCCATATATGACAAACATATGGGTTAAACTTAATGAGAGAATAGACAGTGTTAGAGGTTTGGAAAAAGCTGAAACATCTAAGGAAACTTTGAAGGTAAAACGATGTTTTAGTCTTTTGAAGAAAAACCAATATTTTTGTCAAACCGCGAGAAAGCTTGTTTGGAGAATCAACATGTGTTTATTCCATTTGCTTTTGAAACATTTGGTTCTCTTGCTCCGGAAGCAGCGGAATTCCAGAACAGAGTTCAGCGGGTCGTGAACAGTAATCTCTCGACCTCTAAGAGTCGATTCGTCTTTAGTAGGATCGGTTTTGCAATTCAAAAGGGGGTTGCGGCGCAGCTTGTTGCCCGTTTACCTGTCATTTGCTTGTAATTTGTTGTTTTGGTGTTTTAATGAGAAATACATTTGAGTCAAAAAAAATTAACTCAAAACAAAATTTGGAGCTCTCTGTGACAAACAAGCCCTCAAAACATTTCATAGATGACCACAAGTTAATTATGCTAAAAAGCCATATTACGATCTGTAAGGATGTGGCATATACAAATATTTATTTATTTTTTTATTTTTTTATATATTCATTCATTCATTCATTATAATACAAATATTCATTCATTCATTCATTCATTATAATACAAATAGCAAACTATGTCTATAGATAATGATTTTGATTGGTCTATTTAGCATCTTTGGACTTTTATGCACATTTATCTTTATTTCTTTTGTTTAGGTAATGAAGAGATGTTATCAACAAGTACAATTTCAAGATCAAAACCCTTAAAAACGGTGTGTTAATAGTTTATATTTAAACAATTACCAAGCTATAAATAAGTACACTTTAAACATAAAAGTTTTTTTATTTAAGGAAAATTGGCCGGTAATAATCCGTAGTAGATGTCATTGGCCACTGCAGTCCCACATTTGAATATTTCCCCTGTCAGTCCAACATTTTACCTATTTTTCCTCCACAAGTCCTCCGTTAAAAAAACTTACCGAAGTTAAATTTTTTTCCGAATTACAAACATATGTTATAAGGCTTTTGACTAGAACGACGATACGAGTCCATTGACATAAAACTTACCTCGAAACGATGCTCCAAACGACGTAAACGGCGCTACAATTCGGGTGTTTAAACTTGCAATTAACAAAAATTAAGTCGTTTGGAGCACTGTTTCAAGATAAGTTGTACATCAATGGACTTGTATCGTCGTTCTGGTCAAAAGCTCTAAAACATTGGTTTTTAATTCGAAAAAAAAAACTTAACTTTGTTAAGTTTTTTTAGCGGAGGATCGGTGAAGGAAAATAGGTGAAAGGTTGGACTAGTAAGAGGGATATTCAAAAGTGAGACTACCAATAGTTAGTCGACTATGTATTATTATAGGCAAAATTCCCTTTATTTAATGCGACTAATTTTATAAGAAAACTGATTTTTTGTTCTTTATTCGATGCGACTAACACTATAAGAAAAATGATATTTTGTTTATATGTTTTATACAAATTGTTTGTAATAACTGATGCCTAATAATTGTGTAATATTAAGCTGATTAAAGCTATTTTATTTAGGGTGATGATCAAATAAAAAGTTTGGTTTTGATAGGAAGTGTAGGAAGCAATAATAGAATACATGTGGCAAATAACAAAAAACATAAAGAGATGCATTGTAGTCAACTTGTATTTAGTTTTATATAATCTATATCTATAAGAAAACCCACTTCTAAAAAAACCCAGTACTGACACACTCACCATGCCCACCATTTCCACACCACCGACTCCACTGTCACCTCTTAAAACCATCACAACCACCGCGACCGCTACTCTGCTAATCAACACATGTAACCCCAATTCCATGAAGACGATACAGATGAGTGGGATTCAATCTGGTTACGATTACGGTTGCAGGCCATACTTTTACCTTCCTCGTGATTAGTTTGTTCTTGAAACTTTGCTATGACCTGCAAACAACCAGATGCACCTGCTGAGTAGGTGAGCTTACTAAACAAATCTAATAATTTAGTGGAGATAGTTTTAAGTATTTGTTTTATTGCGTTATAGGGATCTGTGTGTTTATTTTTTATGATTTTTGTTTTTAATTTGTAATTTTAAAAGCAAAAAGAAACATGTGGTTGTAGGGGTTTGTTTTTGTATGCATTATATTGATAAAATTTGTATTGCGTTTTAGGATGCATTATACTGAATTTGTTTCGGTGAGTATATATGTAAATATTTATAATTGTGTTTTACAACACAATGATAAAATACAAAATAATGAACAAACACATTTTTAGTCTGTTGCGTTATTGAAAAAAAAATTCTTTTATGTTTTTAATCTGTTGCGTTTTAGAATAAAACATTTTCTTTTATGTTTTAGTCAATTGCGTTTTAGAAAAAAAAAACATTTCATTGTGTTTTTAGTGAATTGCGTTTTAGAAAGAACACTTTGTTTGGTGTTTTTGATCTTGCTTTAGAAAGAACACTTTCTTGTTTTTTGTCCAGCGTTAGAAAAAACACTTTGTTTTATGTTTTTGATCCATTGCGTTTTAACACAAAAATCACTTTCTTTTGTGTTTTTTGTCCATTGCCTTTTAGAAAGAACACCTTCTTTTGTGTTTTTAGTTCATTGTATTTTAGAAAAAAATCATGTGTGTTTTTTTTTTCATTGCGTTTTACGCATCTGGGTTATCGAAAACTTTTTTTCTAAAGTAAATCAATAGTGTGCTCGTTTTAAACATAAAACGCTTGTTTTTATGGTGCAATTTTTATAAAAAAATAATGTCATATGAAAAAGTTATTAACGTTTTAAAAACGGGGGGAATTAGAGGAGAGAGAAACTATTGGCTTGGATGGACTACAATATCCTTAGAATAACCCACGCGCTTCTTTTGTTTTGTTCAATCTCACTCATTTAATCTTAACTCTTGATTATTTAATAGATAGTCAAGATTACTTCCTATCATTCCTACATTATACATACTTCCTATTATATCCTGACCCATTTTATTTATACGAAAAGATATTATAATTTTTTTTCTCATTGGTCTTTAACACCCTTTCTCATTTTGAGATTGAATTTTAACTTTCATTAGTTCAATGTGTTTCTTTTTAAATTGATATTTAATGCTGCTTCACATTTTAAAATTGATTTGATTATCTATTAGTTCATCTTGCTTACTGAGGGTATAATTATTTTTTAAATAAATTTTTAAGACTTTTTCTTTTGTTTTGAAAACATCAATTATTTTTAAGGTTTAAGGCGACACAATAATATCGTCCAATGTAAGTTTTTTATGGTTTTTGATTAACGTAAAATACGTGTTATCATTTTGAACATATTTCCTTCGATTGCTATACCGAGTGTCAATACCATACTAAACCAAACCGATACCGACCGTAACCCCTTGTATAGCGCGGGTTCTTTTACTAGTTATACATCAATTATCAACCCATTCAAAATTGCCAAAATTCTTGGACTCTTTTTTTTAACGACCAATAAAATCAATCACGAGTGCTCTCGGGGCACCAACTGGACCAAACGAAGTACTTCGATAGTAACCCGAGTCCACCACCAATTCTGGGGAAAACCCAGTAACTCACCCGCCCGTAGCACGACAGTGAAATTACTGGTAAAACCCGTCTGGGTCAAGGATCAAACCCGGGTTTCTCTAGGCCTCCTATCTTTGTCTATCAGTGCCTTACTCTGCTGAAAGTTGAATATGCATCCCCTAAGAAAAATGCAAGACTTCCACCACTTAATCTAGAGATCATTAGTAAATTCTTGGACTCTAACATAGATATAGTCTAAACATATCAGGTTTGCTTTTTGCGCTTATGTCCTTAATCATTGGAGTTAATTTAATCATTGGAGTTAATTTATTTTAGAAACTCCTAAAATCCTAATGATGTGTAACGATAGAATGGTAAGTTTGGGTTGTCCTCTGTTTTTGAATATGTAAATACCACGTGCACCCGATAACATGGTTTATAGACAATTAAACTAAACCTGAGCTTAAAAGAAATAAAAATAAAAAAACTCTTTAGCTGACGCACATCAACGATGGATCAAAAATCTCAACACCTAAAAAAAACATCCAATCCCTATTTGTATTACTTTAATGAATTAGATAATGATGGATAGAGTCTAGCCTTCTTGAAGAGGTGTCAAATTTCATCTTGAGCCTACCCGGGTTTTCGTCCTACCGTATGTTACGTCAGAAAGTGTTCAGCTATTGTGGTGGCACATCGTCTGTCAAGTGGCAGTCGGCGGTATGGTTTCCCAGAGGAACGCCCAAGCCAAACTCTGAAGCCAGTATGAGTCCGGTTAAGACAACATAGTCTGGTCTAGTGGTGCAACGAGACTCTCCGATTTTGGAGAGTACGGTAGCCTAATAAAAAAAAGTCACCGTTTAAAAAAAATATCTTTAACACGTGTCAGATTCAGATAAGAGATCGAATTGAATATGTTTATTGGATAGGGTACATTTTTATCTGTAAGCTAACCGTTCTACTTTTGTCGCAAACTTATTTGAAAGAGAAATGGAGATTTTGTCTCTTTATCAATCTTGCACAATCCTTCTTCTATTTGGCTACTTTTTATCACCGTATTTCATAATATTCAAGTATTAATTTTGTTAAAAAAACATATTTATCTCAACCTATATCAAGTGCTTGTACTTTATCGGTACCGCGACCGAACTTATACTGATCGAACAATATTGTTAGCAGTACGGTATTTTGAAATCAGCATATTTTTAAGGTTTCAGTCGATATAAAAAAACCTTTACTTTTTGAGTTACATGAGATAGATTTTTTTAAATAAAACACTATACATAATCGTAAACTGTTACGAGTACCGGTACCATAACGAATCGAACGGACACCAACCGAATAGTCTCGGTACCGGTATCTTTGTTTGTTTATACAATTTGTTATTGTCGTAAACACATGTCAACATCCTTTTCAGCATATCACGACCTTACATATTTGGGTTACATGAGACAACTTTTATATATTTAAGTCATTGTACTTCTTTTTGTAATGCACATAGTTTTTACCAAACCAAACCAATATTGTCCGAGCAACATTGTACCACTAATATTTTCATTTATATGTTTTCCTTTTTTATATGGAATTGTGCGTAATAATGTATATGTTATCAAAACATAAACATACAAACCACAAAAGCTGTTTATTGGATTTTTATAGGACTTTTTCCGTCATTGTAAATATTATTCAAAATCATGCTACGTGCTTGATTTTTCTTCAATGCTTTGATGCAAGTTTTACTCAAATTCAAATATATACGATTTGAGTATTTTTTTTTATCAATAGATTTTATTTAAAATTAAGCCTTACAAAATTTTTGGTCACAGGGTTCACATCTAGTACTTAAATTTATATTACATTACTCTCTTTTGTATATGTATCAATTTTATTTTTAATCCTAACATTACCTAATTCATCATATTAACATCTTCTATATATATATGATCCCTTGGTTATAACGAATATAACAAAGAATAAAAACCCAAATTATTCCTTGAGTTTTCACGATGGGAATCAAATATTTTCATTATTGTAGTCATAACTAGTGTTATACCTGCGCTTCGCGGCGAAAAAACGAATTGATTTTTAATAAAGTGTCCGTGGTAAAGATGAGCATTAAACGTACGAAAACAAATATACATAGTTTGTATAATTATAATATAGAACGTGGAAACCACAAACCTACTCATATTTAGCTTATAAAGGTGTCTTTGAGACAGTAACATTGGCGTTATTAAGTATCTAAAGAGAAGCATATGAAGTTGCGGCGTCTTGATTATAAATTCCAAATCAAGAATTTGATAAGTAAAAAGCATATCATACCTGACGAGGCTCGGTTTCGAATCAGACTTATACCAATATATACATAAAAATAGGCATGTAAGAACATCATACCGAATTATAAAACATCATATTTTAAAAGTTACGAGAGAAAAACTAAATATGTGTCAAATTAACAATAAATATTAAAATTATTAAAATGAGTAAAAAAACACATATTTACATTTATTTACAATACTACAATTTACAAATTGGGGAATAGTGCCAGGCATAGAATACTACAATTTACAAATGGGGGAATAGTGTCAGGCAGCTGCCTGGCACTCCCCCATTGGACCACGCCGTTTACTATTTTATATTTATCGTAATATTACTGTTGACTGGCACTCCCCCATTGGACCACGCCGTTTACTATTTTATATTTATTGTAATATTACTGTTCTGCCCCTGCTTCGGATTACTGTTTTGCCCCAGCTGAAAATAAATTACGCTTTTGTCCCCAGCTCAGAGTTACGATTTTGCCCTCGCTTCAAAATTACGATTTTGCCCTTAGCTCAAAATTACGTTCTCGCCCCCGGTTTAAAATAAAATTATGTTTTTGCCCCCAGCTAATTATTACGATTTCGCCCTCTGTTAAAAAATATGATTTTTCTCGTTTAAAAAATTATTATTTCACCCTTAGTTCAAAATTATTTTTTGCCCATGTTTAAAATAAAATTATGCTTTTGCCCCCAACTCAAAATTAGGATTTTGCCGTTGGTTCAAAATAAAAATATAGTTTTGCCTCCAGCCTAAAATTGCGATTGTGCCTTCAGTTCAAATTTATATTATTGTGTTACCACAAGTTCAAATTTACGAATTTGCCCCTGCGCAAATTTACATTTTTGCCCCTGGTTCCAATTTACAGTACTGTTATCACTTTAGCTTTTCGCAAATTACGATTTTACCCCAGTAAAAAAATAAAACTTTCTATTATTTAAAAATAACAGTATTGCCACTATTTTAGTTTTTTTAGCAAAACTATAAAAGTGTTTGTTTTAATTGGTTGACTCGATTTAATTGTTTTTCGTGTCATGGAGCTGCCTAACACTCGCTCATTATTCGGCAATCTCTCCGCAACCCGGACGGGACATCAACTAGTGTAAGACATTCAAGAATACATGAGCATATCGTATATAGTATTTATTTAAACTTTAAAAAAAACATTTTTAATTCAACCAATCAAGAAGTTGTATTATTCATATAGTATTTATTTAAACTTAAACAGAAAACAGTTTTACTTCAACCAATCAAGAAGTTGTATTATTCATATCCCTTTTAAATACTTATATTATAATATAATATAATATAATATAGGGAAGGATCCATTAAAAAGTAGGTTTGTCTAAGTAGTTTAATAAGGATCGTGATAATGATATGTGACACTCATTATAAGTAAAAGGAATTATATTTTGGTAATAAAACATTTTGTTCATTATAACTAGAAGTGTGAAGATGACATGTGACACCCTTTTGTTTTCTCAAAAATACAAAAAAAATATATTACAAAAAATTTAGCACAAAAAAGATCCGGTATAAAAAAATCTAGCATAAAAAAAAACCTAGTACAAGAAATATAGCACAAAAAATTCAAGAAAAAAATTAATGCAAAAAAATTCACCACAAAAATGTATTACAAAAATCCAGCACAAAAAATTTTATACAACATAGAAATACAACACATTTTTTGGGTTTTTTTAATTTCAATATTTTATATAACAATATGGTATTCAAACTAAAGATAAAAAACGCTCGATTTCATGGTGAAATTTTTATAAAAAAATAATGTCATATAAAAAGTTATAAACATTTAAAAAATTGGGGTGAAATATGCATGTGTCTTGCATGTGGAGAGAAAAAGTTAACAAATAGGCTATTACAAAAATACCCCCACAACCATCTTTTTTCTATACTTTTATCTTAACCTTGATTTGAAAATGAATGGTCAAGATTCCAACCAATGGCGGAAACATCAGGGGCGGCACAAAAACAAGATTGCAAGAGACTTCATAACACTAATTGTGACAATATTTAATAAGTCAAAATTTCGTTGATACTAGAATGATGATACGTTGTCTTGAAAGGAAAGTACAACAAGTAACAATTAACAAAACAACAGGAAAACAAGTACATAAATTTAAATCTAGGTGTGTTTCTAATCCACCCTAAATATATTTCTTCATCGGCATCAACTAGTTTCCTGTAACATGTATTAAAATAATAATCAACAAAAAGTTGGTGAGTATACAAGTTTTATTACATAGCATAATAGTGAAAAAGTTGTCTCATATCCAACATGGTAATTTGCATATTATGCTACTATCATACTAACATGTGCTAACTATATGTCAATCCAAAGTCTAACGCAATCGTGCATACCATTGCACCGAAATGACAAGGTTTTAAAATAGTTTACTTAACAATACCATAAGAATACGGGCTATGCGTTAATCCTATATCGCTATAATTGTTAAGGGAGGCTAGTAAAGTTAATGAGCATATTGACACAAGTATACATAGCATGTGATAATAAGAATAATACAACCATCATGTTTTAAATGGATAGAGTGTGATTATAACAAGTTTAAATGTGATTCGTGATTTGTATATTTGTACATGTTGCACCCAAAGTGTATAAAATGGAAAATTGGATTCAGTACACTCACAGTTTTGCGTTTAAATCCCGCGTACTTGAGTTGAAGCGTTGAGAGTCGAGAACACCGAAGTTACCCTACATTAGGGAAACGAAGGTGTTTAAATATTCGGATTTGATAGAGAGTTCGGATACAGAATTATAAATGTATGAAAGTATGTGTGTGAAAATAATTATCTAGCTTTAAACGCTCGTTCTTGACACTATAAACTTCATGTGATTTAATGGGTCGAAATTGCCCATTAGAATCGTAATGAGAGGTTAAAATCTTAGATAATATAACCTATTTTCATGACATGTAACCATGATTCCGTTAACATCATGAGTTCGGTTATTGGGTGTGTGTGTGTGTGTGTATATATGTTATATAGTATATTTCATAAAGTAAGTCCATCATATAGTGTCATAGTTTTCATGGAAGTCAAGCACGGAGGTTTGTATACCTCATTATATAATTCACCAAAGCACAAAGTTTACCAACTTAGTTGGTAAACCCGATTGGTCATGAATAACAAACTTGAAAACTAACTAATCTACTATCATACTAAGTAGCCAAATAAGGACAACCCGGACGTGTCCCAACATGGCAAATGTTGGAGGCGAGGCAGGGTTAACTTACTTTAGCACTAGCAAACTACTTATGTAATAAGCATAAAAATATCAAGTGAGGTAGTGGAACAAGGTTGGAAAGCCCAAGCTTCCATGGTTCACAAATTTAGACACATGCAAGACTCACGATATGAACCATGGTGAGCTTGGATGGTCACTACACTTGTAGGTTTTCTAAACCTTGTCAAAAACAGAAAGTTTATGAGGTGTTTGCACCTTTAAACTCATAATAATCAACCATACACAAGCTTACTAACCATGAACTTGATTAGAAGCATTGTAAGTACAAGTTTGGATAAGAAAATTACAAGTTCATAAAAGTTAACAAGATAATCTTCCAAAACAGAAAGTTTGGACCTCAAAATGGTGGTGTTCCACCTTAGTTTACCATGGTAAACTTGTGGAAACACTCCTAGAGGTGTTCCAAGCTTTGTAGTGAAAGAAAAGATAAAGAAAAGATGAAGAAAGTGAGGTAGAAGCTCATTTTTAGAACTTGGAGTAATCTAGCAAGAACTTATATTTGCAGCAGATTAGAGAGTAATTGAGAGTATAAGGGAGTTGGGAAAGTGAAAATAGGTTTATGGAGGCTTGTTTATATAGTGGAGGATTAGGGTTAGTGTTTTAATGGAGTTTAAAGGTGATTGTGTTAGTTTGGAGGTGAGAAAGCTGGCCAACCCGTAGCTGGGAAACAACTTCTGCGGATTAAGGGTACTCGCATACGCGACGGTGAATCGGTTTTGCCGTCGCATAGCGCCACGCCTTATTTTAGCCAAAACTTTCATATTTTCCAATTTGGCCCCTAAACTTTGGTTTGTTCCTCATTTTAAGCTAAAACTTGATGTTTTGGCATGTTTTTAAGTATATAACACGTATATAAGTATAATTTGAGTATCGTGATTGTGTATATAAGTATTTGCACGTATAATGGGACCGTTGGCATTTTAAAATTCAAAAAAAAAAACTTATACACTATATATAAACCATCCATTTTAACCTTTTAAACCCACAAAAAATAACCATCTCTACACTCTACATTCTAAACCGAAAAATGAAACGTTCAAACAAACGCGGTTTGGGTTCGAAGAAAAAACCCACACGGCCAAAGGTTCGAGCTAATTTTGGCGAGCTGGCGAGATTTCGCTTGCATGACAAAGCCGGCCCAATTCCACCATTTCAAACCCAACCGTTTCCCAACCAACCATTCCCCACCAACCGTTTCAAACCCAACTGTATCAAAACCAACCTTTTATTCCACCATTTCAAACCCAACCGTTTCAACACCAACCGTTTAATCAAATGTCACTCGACCCACTAGAAGATAACAATCTCATCCACCAATTCGCTCGTGCATATCGCGAACCTCAATAAAAAGATGATGACGATGACGATAGTGAACCGGTTCAAGAAGAAGAAGAAGACGATGTAGAAGTTGATATCGTCCCAATAGCCGGAGGTTGGAGAGCTTGGACGAGCGCTGTGGAGGTTGCCTTGGTCAAGGCATACTTGCACACCTCCGAAAACAAAAAAAACATTAAAATGAACAAAGAAGAGAGTTGTTTTGGCGATGAGTTATTGCACATTTTTCCAAACTTTCAGGTTCGACCGAACGCAACAAGGATCAAATGACGTCAAAGTGGGGAGATCTGAACCGAAAAATAAGTAAATTTAACGCTTGCTTCATTCAATTGGTAATTTTTTAAGAGTTAATTGCCCGGATAGTCCCTGTGGTTTTCCATTTTTTCACATTTAGTCCCCACCTTTTCAAAATAGCATGTATGTTCCCTTGGTTTGATTGTTTGTTACCCGGATAGTCCCCCAAGTGGATGGTTGTTAGTTTGATCAGTTAACTACATGTAAAATGTCATTTTTGCCCTTAATGACACAAATACAAAATAAAAAGAATAAAATAAAAGAAAGTGGGTCCACTTAATAGTCATCACCCTTCACCTCAACTTCCCCACATATCTATTATCCCCTCCGGCGAAGTGAAACAATGGTATTCCGATCAAACGGCATCAAGACCAAATAAGTGATACTCCGATCAAACGATGGTCGTGGCAACCATTCCATTAACCGATCCACAGATGGGTGCGTCGGAAGATGGGGAGAAACGGATCCGGTCCGCAATGTCTTAAAACGAAGAACATGTCACACCCCAACCGATGGCGGAAACATCGGGGCGCAGCACTAGGCGAATCAGATTGATCAAGAGATTCCATAACAATTATTTAAAGACAAATTTCAACATTCAATATCCCATACTATCAAACTCATAAAATCTCCAAACAATCATTACATAATTTGAAATACTCTCTTAAACATAACATCCGATCCGATCTTCCCTAGATTTATTACAAGATGTTCTAAGGCAAAACCTGACACTAAGCATCTAAGCTAAAGTCCTCAACCTGCCACATATGTTAAAATAAAACGTCAATACAATTAAGTAAAGGTGAGCATATGAGTTTTGCATACAATATAGATATAAAAGCGTTTAGCATACACCACATGACATACCTAATGGTTGTGAATGATGTAACTACTTAGATTCATGCAAACTAACAAACCGCAATTGATCGAGGCATGCGAACAAGCGTTCACATCCTAAAAGAGAAAATAAATGCGAAATAAAAATGCGAGCCTTAACAACCCCAGGCCTCCGGTTGGCGGGTCAACCTCTAGTATACTATCATGTTAAGGGTGGCGTACAAGCAATAAAGCAATACATACAATTCAGCAGATTTCACGTATAATCATGTAACAGCGGGTTGCGAATAATCATTTGAGATTTGTGTGATGTGATTTGATATAGGAACATATATGACACCCAAAAGTGCGTTTAAACGTAAAAGGGGTTCAAGTATACTCACAGTGGGTGCGTTTTAGGAGAGACGAGGGATCCGAGATGAGTCGGGGAGAGCGTCGGATTAGTATGTAAGCGAACATAAGTGCATCAGTCTTCCGAAATGCTGAAACGGTTAAGTTTGGATTGGGCAGAGGACAAGTTCGGACGAACTTGTATGTTTCCATACAAGTTCGGGCGAACTTGTGAAAACCTGTTGAGATGTGAGGCAAGTTCGGGCTAACTTGTAAGGTTTGCTAACTGAGGAGGACAAGTTCGGGCGAACTTGTCTAATTCTCTTGAGAATTGGACAGAGTTCGGGCGAACTTGTGCCATTTTTGAAGATTTGACATGGGAGACTAAGTTCGGGCGAACTTAGTCACCAACCTGGTGACAAGTTCGAGCGAACTTGGTGCATTCCAAGCGAACTTGATGGTTTTGGTATCTAAATCGTGCGTTTTTGCGCCGTTTGCTGAGGAAATCGAGTGTTCATCCCTCCAACCTTAATCCACTGAGTAAAACTTAGGCTGGAGAGGTCTTTTTGGAGCGAGTTTAGCCATTTTACAGAAACTCGGGCTAATCCGGGCGAACTTGAAGGTTCGTATGGGTTAGTCCAGCTTGTGTAAAGTGACGATTTCGTCCTTGTGCTTCCGGATCTGAGATTTTGCTTGACAACGCCTCGTTCCACTCAAAAGTGAACGAAACATACGTCATTAGTCCGAATATTGTGCAGAAATCAATGTTTTTAAAGGTTATACTCAAATCTAAACATAGATCTGAGTGAAAACAGAAGTTTTGTAGAAAAAGATGAAGATTTCGTAAAATGGAAGAGATTTGATGAAAACGAAGGCAGAGCCTTGTGCAAAATCGTTGTAAACCGTTGTTGAACGTTGTTGTATTTGAAAACGGGTTGAATCTTACTTAGAAAACAAAGGGTTTCGGGTTTTGAGAGCTCCGGGCGAACTTGCAGCAAGTTCAAATAAGAGAATGGAGCTGAGTATTTACAGGTGAGATGGAAAAAGGTGAGCTGGACATCAAGGTCGGGCGAACTTGTATCAAGTTCGAGCGAACTTGCTACAAGTTCGAGCGAACTTGTATGTTCTTGAGAGTTTCCAGACAAGTCCGGGCGGACTTGTTGGTTTTGAATGGTTTGATGGTCCAGACAAGTTCGGGCGAACTTGTGTTATACAAGTTCGGCCGAACTTGACCTAGGGGCCAAGTTTTGTTTGATTATTTCGCGTTACGAGTTCGTTTGGTGATTCGGTTCGTGTTAGATAGTTATATTAAGCGTTGTAATTGATATAACAGTGCGATTTAGCGATTCGAGCGTGTGAGAGCATTGCGATAGCGATTATAAACATAACATAAACATACATAACACACATAAAACATAGTTTCACATAATTAACTGTGTTTTGCGATGCGATGCGATAAGCGACGCGATGGCACAAGTGTTTATTAAACAATAACACACTTGGCTCGTATAATAGCATAATTAGTTGTAATTGCGATTAGATTAGCGATGCGTTTAATAAGTGATTAGATGCGATATAACTGTAATTCAACATAATTTAATTAACATAACTTTCTTACAATTCGAATCTCGGAATTACAAAAGATAGATACTTTAGGAAATTTCGTCCCGAAATTTAAGTAGTGGCCATAACAAAGAGATGCGGATACTTAGCCTTCATGTCACTTTCCAATTTCCAAGTGAACTCGACGCCGTGTTTCCCTTCCTATCGGACCTTCACGATATGGATGCGAGAGCGCCGTAACTCCTTGGTTTCTCGGTCCATGATTTCGACAGGCTTTTCCACAAAATGGAGAGTCTCGTTTATTTGCAAGTCCTCGAGGGGGACGTGGAGATTTTCTTCAGCTAGGCATTTCTTGAGGTTAGACACGTGGAAAGTCGGATGGACGTTATTAAGTTCCGCCGGTAGTTCGAGTCGATAGGCCACTTTGCCGGTCCTTTCCAGAATCTTAAAGGGACCTACGTATCTTTGCGCTAGCTTTCCTTTCTTCCCGAAGCGGATCACTCCCTTCCAAGGTGCAACCTTTAGGAGAACGTGATCTCCCACTTCGAATTACAGGGGCTTGCGGCGTTTATCGGCATAACTCTTTTGACGACTCCGAGCTTTCAAGAGATTGTCTCGGATCTGGAAGATCTTGTCTGTCGTTTCTTGAATCAGCTCGGGACCGGTGATTTGTGCTTCTCCGATCTCGTGCCATGCAATTGGCGATCGACATTTTCTTCCATACAGCGTGATGTATTGTAAAATACATCGTTTATTCGTGTCTAGTTTGTACAATCTTTATTAGTTTTAGTTTCGTTTTCCGTTGAATTATTAGTCTTTGATCCAATTGCGTTTTGCAGGTCGTATGAGTTTAAAGTAGCCGAAAAGCGTGCATATTGAGTAGCAATACGATTTGGTTAAGTCCTGGAACAAGTTGGAGAATTTAGGAGCTGAAATAAATGAAATTCGATAAAAATGCCCCCTGGCGGGCCGCGACTGGCCAGACCATTGCTTCTCGCGGCCAGCGAGAAGCATGGTTATTGATGATGTCACAAAGACGGTCGCGGGCCGCGACCCGTTAGCCTAAACCCTCTCGCGCCCCGCGAGAGGGTGTTATCTGCAGACGAGTTTATTTTCAGCTGAGAGTTGGGGGTATTTAATGGATTTTATCATAATGAAACCCTAGTTACGAATCTTGGGAGTCTTTACAGCAGTTTTGGAGTCGTACTAGCCAAGTTTGAAGGTTGCAAAGCTCTGGAATCATTGGATTAAGCGAAGATTGAAGATTAGAGACTTTCTCGGGTTTACACGATCCTTGTTTCTCTTGTTTTCTCTTTTCTGAACTAGTAATAATGATTCTAGTTTTATTACTTTTGATTTGCTTTTGCTATTGACTATGCTAGGCTAAACGCGTTAACTACCTAGACTATGATGAATTGATTGATATAAAGTTTATACCTTTTTCGTTAATTACATGTTTGTTATGGATTAATTGTGCTCTGTAAGCGGTTTGTTTATCTGGCTTGGTGTGTTTGCATGCTTTGACTTGGTTTTCTGCTTTCTATTACTTCATACGATCTTAGTGACTGTTTATATCACGGAATGGAGTTGTATTAGGTTGTGAACTTTAGTGAGTGTCTATATCATAGAACTAGGACCCGGGACTGCTTCCCGGGTTCGAGAAAGTAATTTATGTTATACTTAACGGTTAACATCTTAATTTAAAAACATAAAATAAATTATACAAATACATATGTTATAAAGATGCTTAATGTAAACAATAAACCAAAAAAGTTGATAATGTTGAAATAGTTAAACAATAAAAGTACCACAAATACTAAGGATAACAATATTTTCTAAACATGAAATTGGTAATAATGATTCTATGAAATATCAAATTTCTTGATTTATTGAAAAATGGTAATAATGATTTTATGAAATATCAAATTTCTTGATCTATTGAAAAAAGTAGAGGTTCTTTGTTGGAATCACACTTTTAATCTGTATGATTTTAAGTATGTATTATTCATATAAAATAATTAAATGTTTACTACAAGGAAACTTATAAACTTATTCGCAGATTGTAAAGTTGTTGACAAACAATTATAACTTATTGGTTGCTTTAAAAAGAAGAAAATAAAATGTAAGTTAAGTTTCTTTAGAAAAATAGGGGTGTGTCGTTGACTTTATAAGTCAACAATTAGTGTAAAACCGAAGTTGACATGATAATAAATATTTAATGGAGCACAGATGGTATCCTTTTAACAAATGAAACCAAGACTAATAATTTTAAGTTTGAAGGCCATGAAAGCTATATAACCACTAATCATTCTAGCAAGATCCTATAAGGGGAAAAAACAATCCATACAACACAAAACACCATAACATCAATACATTACCAACCTATGCATATTGAAACTACACCACAAGTCCCAAATTTAAACTGGAAACAGACATAAAATTAGAAAATTTATGCAGCAAAGAGTTGCATTCTGGTAATGTAATTGAGGATATGCAAATGCACAATACTCAATTGTTTGGTCACGGGCTGTCCATTCTGGCTTGAGGCAGCATTCCCCCAACAGGTTGAAAGCTTTCCCAACTAAGCATCTCAATGTCATTAAAAAGAAGTAGCATGATCAAATTTCGACCTAAATGTTTTGACGACCAATGAACATAACTCCATAATAGATGCGTAAATATTTCACACCAGTATCAGAAGAATAAACCTAACAAATCATAAGGCTACATTAACATAATAAACCCTAGAAACAATCAAAAGTGGGATATATGCTTACAGGTAGGGAGGAGAGAAGAAGCCCCATCACATTATTTTTTGTCGGTCAAGTAGAAGAAGAGCTGCGAAACCCAAACTGAAATCAGTTAAACTAATGAAAAAAAAAGCCCTTGAAATCGAATACCTTATAAAAAAGTTTGGATACATCATGTTTGTAGACGAACCATCCTCCTTGTGACTTTCTTCCCCTCTGATGTTAAACATTAAACACATAATTATATACTTACAGCAGCGTCTAAAAACTTGTTGATTAGTTATCATAAGTCAAAGCTTTTAAGTATCTAACCTAAACATATAACTTGCAAAATAAAAATAAAACTCTAAAAATTGCAACTTCAACAAAAAAAACTACAAAAACAATACTTATACCATAAAGTACCGCCCAGAACTCAGATTTTGTCAAACTCCAGCCTGTTGTTCTCCTACAAAATAACATATAAGACCCAAAAGTTTAGTCTTGACACTCTATTTGAAGTACCTCCGACAATAATTATATAGTTATGTTCAATATCAAACAATCTTTGAGCCAAAGTGAAATAAAATTATTTAGAGCAAAAGTGATCAGTGCCTCTATGTTACGAATAAAAATACAACAGAGAAATCAGGGCTCTGAATCAAATAATACGGTCTGATCAACAACAACTAACTGAAAGAATTGCATGCTCAAACCAGGATCCGAAAGTAATTGCATGTTTCTCGTCTGCATAACAATCTAACTATTATGTGTTCTGTGTGTTTCTAGTTTTCTTATTCTAAATAGAATTTGTTTAGCAGTATTTTTTCATAATCACTAAAACAAAAGAAGGCATTTTTAATACATTGAACTGAATAACTTATTTAATTATACCAACAACCACACTAAACAAAACATATAAAACTATTTACTTGAATAAAGCAAATACAACACTACTAACTATTTTGGAACTTACGCGAACCTATTCTACAAATGTTCGGCTTCAACGCATACCTGGTACAGTATGGTTCAGCACCGGTACCGGTACGGACTAATATTTGAAGGTAAAACCCGGTAAGGACCGAAATCGCTAAATTTCGGTACCGAATCAGCTCGGTTCGAAAAATTCTGTACCGGTACCCGATACCATTAGCTAATCCATAATGAGGAGGTACGAAATAGTGAAAATTACCTGAATAATCTTGACATAAATTTCTATCATACAATCTACATTTTTATCTTCGTAACATTCTTACCGATCGCACTCTTCCCTTCTGCCATAACTTCCGCTATGCAACTGGAATCAAAGATGATAAAAGATATAAAGTTATCAAATCTCAGAAATAAAAATAAATAATTTCACTGCATTGTTTATATATACCAATGCTATTCATATCCATGTCTAATCTTTCATACGTGAGATGTAAAATAGGAACAATAACGGCACAAACATGTCACTTTCCCACCCTTTTAACCCATAATCTTGAAGACAAATATTTCCAATTAATTTCGAAGGTTTACCTTATCAAACCGATCAAAAATCTTTGTTCTTCACTGACTTTTTTGTCCCTAACTTGCTCCAAGGATTACAAAATATTGTTTTTTATTTAAAAAACAACCTCAAAGTGCATTCTAGATCTGTAAACACTTGACGTGTTGCATCTAATACTTAATCTTAAACATTCAAATAACCATAAACCAATTCATCGCGTCAAATCCCAAATCCCTAACAATTTCAACAAACGAAAAAAAAAACCAAACCTGGATAAAATCAGTTAGGGCATGCCCAATATGTTCGTTGTTTCCCACATTCATTTATAAAAGATAAAACAAAACGGACCTTGAAAATCTGTATGATAAAGTAAATTGTAGTAGTTGAACGTACGGTTTGACCTGTGTTGAAATAGAAGAAATAGAAATAAAGACATAAATGCATGATATAAGCAAAAGTTTTACGGATAATTTCAAGATTAATTTTTCTATTTTTTGTCTTATCCAAACTACCAGTTATCCTACAGCATATAGTAAGTTATCCTATCTTTTTTCTATCTTTAAATTCCATCGCCACTCTAGCTTTGTGCCTTCTTTTTCAAAAGAGCATAATAACGCAAAGTATTTAGCACAACAAAAGAGATTTCAAAACATTGATTTGGGTCAGAGTATCAAACGTGAAGTCCTTTTGGACACAAAAAGATGCAATTGACAAATGTAAGGTACCAACAATGCTCACGACTTGGTGACTTTTCTGTTACGCCGATATTCTAACAATCGATCTACTACACACCATAAGCCAAATCCCAAATGTCACTTTATTTATATTTATTTTATAAAATCAAACACTATAAACCACCAGTGCATAACACGCAATTGAATACCAAAAATTAAGGTTCATAGCTAATTGAATGTCCAACAAATACTTAATAAATCCTTCGAACAAACTTAATTGACTAAAATCAAAAGAAATGAGAACAAATTTGAGGAATAATACCGTGATGGGCATAGACATAAGCAGTGTGCCATGCATATATATGGTCCCCTGGTTTTAGAGTCTTATATCCAATCTGCATCCTCCAAATCAAATTATTCATCAAATCAACCACAACAAACAACCATATCAACCACAAAATTGGGGAAAAAAACTAAAAGTTCACCTGTCTAAGAGTAGACCAATCAAATTTCCTGAAAAAGATGATGAATGATAGTGATGTGTGGTGATCAAGAAAAGAGAGGAAGAAGAGAAAGAAGAAGAACAACAGAATTCGGTTTAATCATCGCTGCCGTTATTTCATTCCTAACTGTATTTAACAACCAATACAACCAACTAACAACTAACTATTACTACAACAAACCCTCTACTTACTGGACATTACAAGACTAACCCTGTTCTTAATGCTATTTACAGATTTACCCCTTCAATTATTCAGCACGTATCATCACTTCCCCCTTTTTTAAGAATTTTGTCCCAAAATTCCAAACTCAAACCCAGGGAACCTAAGCATCATTTCCTCCAAATCCTCCCAAGATGCTTCCGTAAGTGGTAAATTCTTCCACTTGATCAGAACCTCCACACTCATCCGATTCCTTCTTTTCCGAGTCCTCCAGTCTACAACTGCTTCAGGAAAAAACTGGAATCTTGGTTGCGAAGGAATAGGAATTACAATGCTATGAGAACCTTTAGCTGACTTCAACAAGGAAACGTGGAAAGTAGGATGTACTGAACAATCATTTGGCAAGTCGAGACGGTAAGCCACCTTCCCTATACGTTCCACAATCAAGAAAGGCCCAAAATACTTAGGGCTGAGCTTATTCTGTTTCGAATGTCTCAAAGAATTCTGGCCAAATGGGTGCAACTTCAGGTACACATATTCTCCTACTTTAAACTCCCTTTCAGTACGTTTTTTATCAGCTAATTGCTTCATTCTGTTTTGTGCCCTGTGCAAAGATTTCTTTAATTCCTGTAGAACTAGTTCCCTGTCACAAAATAACTGATCCACAGTTTCTAAGGAACAGTCTTTAGGTATGTAAGGCACAAATAAGGGTGGAGGGTATCCGTATAGAGCTTGGAAAGGGGTCATTTGTAAAGATGAGTGAAAATTAGTGTTGTACCACCACTCAGTTAAGAGTAACCACTTTAACCAATTCTTACTTGAGCTAAGGGTCATACACCTTAAATAAGATTCAATGCATCTGTTCACAACTTCTGTCTGGCCATTAGATTGTGGGTGATATGCTGTAGATAATGCCAAATCAATGCCTTGCAACTTAGTAAATTCCTTCCAAAAACTGCTGAGGAACACAGGATCTCTGTCAGAAACAATAGTCTGTGGCCACCCATGTAACTTGAAAATATGATCTAAAAACAATTGAGCTATAGTTTCAGCTGAATAAGGGTGCCCCAGAGGAATGAAATGGCCATATTTAGTCAATCTATCAACCACTACCAAGATCGTATCTTTCCCTTGAATCCTTGGAAACCCTCCAACAAAATCCATAGATATATCAGAGAAAATATATTTAGGAATAGGGAGTGGTTGTAGTAAACCTGGATATGCTACATTTTCACTCTTAACCCTTTGACATATATCACATTTTTTAATAGTCTGTCTTACTTGTTTATGCATACCCCGCCATTTAAACATACTTGAAATCCTTTGAATAGTAGCATGAACCCCTGAGTGGCCTCCCATTGGTGAACTGTGACATAGGTCAATAATTTCCTGCTGTAGAGTCTCAGATTTACCCACAACAATCCTATCATTCTTTGTAAGAATGGTCCCATTCCACTTGTACTTAGGAACTAATTCTCCCTTTAACAATTTTTGCAACTTCTGTTGAACAGAAATATCTTGTTGCCAAGATAATTTGATTTTATCCATGAGTGAAGTATTTAAGTGAGAAATTGATATAGTACTAAGGGCAGGACCCTGCACCCTATATAATGCATCAGCAACCTTATTTTCAACCCCTTTTTTATACACTAACTCATAATCGAACCCCATCAGTTTAGATAACCAAACATGTTGCAATGGGGTATTGAGTTTTTGTTCCATCAAATACTTCAAACTCTTCTGATTTGTTCTGATAACAAAATGATTGGCTATAAGATAGTGATGCCAATGTTTGACTGCAAACAAAATTGCTAAAAGTTCCTTCTCATAAACAGAAAGAGCTTGCTGTTTAGGAGAAAGGGCCCTGCTTATAAAAGCCAGGGGATGCTCTCCTTGTATCAAAACAGCCCCAATACCCAATCCAGAAGCATCACTTTCCAATACAAAAGGTTTAGAAAAATCAGGTAGGGCTAAAACAGGAGGTGTACATAGAGCTTCTTTCAACTTACAGAATGCTGTAGTAGCTTCATCATTCCATTTGAACCCATCCATCCTTAAAAGATTTGTAAGAGGCTTTGCTAGAATGCCATAGGATCTTATAAACCTTCTGTAATAACCAGATAATCCCAAGAAACCCCTTAACTGTTTGATTGTGGTAGGAACAGGCCATCCTCTTATAGCCTCAATTTTCTTTGGGTCAGTAGCCACCCCCTCTTTAGTGATAATATGGCCTAAGTATTCCACTGAAAACCCACAAAAAGAACACTTTGATATCTTTGCATACAACTGATTTTCTTTTAATACCTCCAATACTTCCCTCAAATGGATTAGGTGTTGTTCCATGTTTCTACTGTACACTAAGATATCATCAAAAAAGACTAGAACTGATTTCCTAAGGAAGGGTTTGAAGGTGTGGTTCATAAGAGACTGGAAAGTGGCAGGGGCATTTGTCAACCCAAAAGGCATAACTAAAAACTCAAAATGCCCCTCATGTGTTCTAAAAGCTGTCTTATGGACATCATTAGGAAACATTCTGATCTGGTGGTAACCAGATCTCAAGTCCAGCTTTGAAAAGATTGCAGCCCCCCTAACTCATCTAACAAATCCTCTATCAAAGGAATAGGATAGCTATTTTTGATTGTTCCATCATTTAACTTCCTGTAGTCAATACACATCCTCCATGTATTATCTTTCTTCTTAACTAATACCACATGAGCAGCAAAAGGACTTGAACTACCCCTAATAACCCCGGTATCCAAAAGTTCCTTTGTCATCTTTTCTATCACATCTTTTTGAGCTAATTGATATCTATAGGGCTTTTGGTTAATAGTGACAGATTCATCCTTAAGGATAATCTTATGATCAAAAGCCCTTTGAGGGGATAAAGTTGTGGGAGTTTCAAAAACTACCTCATATTCTTGTAATAAAGAATCTAATTGATCAACACGTACAGTATTAGAAACCATAGTTGTATGCTGGAACTGATCAATATCATCCACCTTTAAACTGTACAAATGACTCTGCATTAACTGCCCCTTGTCTGATAACAAATGCTACATTACTTCCATTGAACAAAGAGATAATTTGTTATTGTGACTACCCTTTAACTGATAAGTCTTGTTTCCAACCCTAAACTGCATAGTCAAGTCTTTGAAGTTCTACACAATGTCACCTAATGGCAAAAGCCATTGTATGCCCAATACCATATCATAAGAAACCAATGGAATAACCAACACGTCTGCTTTAAACCATAACCCTTGCATCTGCCACTCAAAATTCCTACAAATCGTTTGACAAATCAAGGGAACAACATTTGCTACCCCTACTTTCATAGAACTTATATTTTCTAAATGACAATTCAATTTAAGAGCCAACTTCTCATCAAGGAAATTATGGGTAGATCCTGAAGCTGTTAGGATGTGCAGGGTTTTGGTACCAATGTTGCCTACAACTTGCATAGTTGAAAAAGAAGGCACACCTGTGAGTGCATGAATAGAAATAAGAGGATCATCAGTTGTAGTGTCAATAATAGGTTCTTCGATTATTGAATTTGTATCCTCATCCCCCTCATCATTAATTTCAAGAATGTATAATTGCTTGTTAGGACACTTGTGAGTAGAAGAAAACTTTTCTGGACACCAAAAACATTCTCCCCTCAACCTTTTGGCTTCCATTTCTTTGGTAGGTAGATTGAGTTTACTCTTATTGGTGTATAGTTTTTGATTGATAGGTGGAGATGGTAATAAAGGTAAATGGTTAGTGTTCACAGGTGGCTTAAAAGTAGTACTAGAAGGGTTGGGTATATAAGTGGACACAGGAATAGGATTAGGATAATATTTCCCAGAATGGTTAGAATATTGTTTGGTTTTGGGAAAGTAATTCTTGTTAGCCATGTCCTGTTTTTTAGAGAATTTATAAGCTTCCTTCATGTTTTTGGTTCAAACATTCTTACTGGGCCTGCTAACTCAGGTTTCAACCCATTCAAGAATATGCTCACAGCATATTCCTCACAAATACTAACCCTCAGTAAGTTTTCATCATATCTATCACAATATTCTTCCAATTCCCCTGTTTGTACAGTCGAAGTTAAGATACCCATAGCATCATTATATTGGTTTGTAGAAAACCTTTCTAAGATATTCCCAGAATACTCAGCCCAAGTAACTTCTGTTATGGGTTTGGTTAGTTGTTTAACAAAGGATGAATGCCACTTCATAGCCTTACCATCAAGATTGATTGCAGCATACCTCACCTTGAAAGTTTCTGGAGTCTCATCGACATCAAAAAAGTGTTCACATTTACAGATCCAGTCCTCTACTTCTTTTCCATCGAATTTAGGGAATTCAATCTTCCCCAGTCGATACAATCTGTCTGCTCTAGCATGAGTGTTAAGAATGTTATCCAAATGATTGTTTGGATTACCATCTGAATTGTTCAGATTAATTTGATTTTGAGAAAGTTTTTCAAGGATTTGCCTCATTTCATAGAAAGATTTGTCCGTTTTTTCCATGAAAGCATCAAATTTCAACAACGAGGTGGTGTGATCTTTAATCGTCTTCTCAAGATCAGATTGGCTCCTTGTAGTAGTCATAGTCGTTTCCAATTTACTAATCACAACAATTGATTCGTACACTGTCAAGCAGGACAATAACAGAGATATGAATTGATTCACGAACAATCAATTCAAGAATAGGAAAGGAAATTGATCGAACGAAGATCAAATTCAAGATATGAACAGAATTGTACAGAAATTGACCGAACAAATGATCAATTTCAACTGAATTGAATCAAATCAGAACAGAACTTCCGAGAATCGGTAGCTCTGATACCAATCGATGTGTGGTGATCAAGAAAAGAGAGGAAGAAGAGAAAGAAGAAGAACAACAGAATTCGGTTTAATCATCGCTGCCGTTATTTCATTCCTAACTGTATTTAACAACCAATACAACCAACTAACAACTAACTATTACTACAACAAACCCTCTACTTACTGGACATTACAAGACTAACCCTGTTCTTAATGCTATTTACAGATTTACCCCTTCAATTATTCAGCACGTATCAGATAGAGACGTGATTAGTACAAGCAACTAAAAGTACGAAACCCTAGGTTATAGAAAGTTACCTTAGTTGTTGGATTTGACGGATTCTCTACTCACGGTTCCGATAGGGGCTCACACAAATACTGTAAGTGCCTCTTTCATGGTAATCGAAGCGTTAGTGCCGACAACAGCCAACGATCTACACATCTAGTTGCACAAAGTACAGTTGAAGAGATACCTGCTAGTGATATGTGGTAGAAGAAAATGAAGAATGGATGGAGGAAAGATGAAGAATCTTCTTGAGATGGAAAATCAGGAATCGCTTTTGAGGAGAACTATGAGGCTGAATGATTTAGGCTAGGGTTTCTTCAACACACAAAAAGAACTGAGAAAAAAAGGAGACGGGAGTTTGGGCGGGAAAATGGAAAAACGTAACCCTCAGCTAATGACACGTCGTCTAAATTTTTTTCATTTATTATAGATAATAGATAAGTTCATAGTCTTTTAAGGTTGGAGAACACTAAACCTTAGAAGTGATTGTTAATAGGTTACTAGATTTTAGTGTTCTACTAGTCCTAATATCTGGAAAGTGAGGGGCTATTGATAGGTCTTACCCGGCGAATTGCTATTGTCGGTCTTTGGAAAAAGTCCATGCCTTTGTTGACCAATCGGTTTTATTAGTCTATCAAGTCAAGTTTAGATACTCAAACTACCCTAGATCTATAATTGGAAAAGAGTAGGTCCTCATTAGGGTACTCACACAATATTAGACAACTGGAAAGACGTCTAATCAACCGGTAAGATTAACGGACTAGGTAACGCCATAAGTTTCACCTTGAGAAGGATTGAGGGGCTTAGCTGGTATTTAATAGGTTTAGTATCATAAGATCCCGGTTCCAGAGAACGAGTAATTAACTTAATCGGTAAACGCTTAAAATCAATCCAGGATTCTAGTCTAGGTAGTCTTCATCACCTTGTGAGAATGACTTCCATCCTTCGTTAGCGTTAGTTAATTTAGTCTTTAATTAGTTTTAATATAGATTTCCGTAGATTTTCCGTAAACCCCCCCCCCCCAAAACAATCAAAACAGTTTTAGTCGTGTCTGTCTTAGTCTTTCAGAGTCTAATCAGCGTAATTCATAAAGTCATGTGGGTTCGACATCCGGACTTACTTAGGTTATACTACATTGATCGGTACACTTGCCGATAGTGTGGTTTAGGTTTAAGTCGAGTCTAGTTTTTAAAGCTTTTTAGTGTCTAGCTTAGAGACCCCTAGTTGGTTCATTTTTATAGTCTGTTTAGCACACATCAAGTTTTTAGCGCCGTTGTCGGGGACTCTTGGCAATTGCGTTATTAGCTTTGATAGACTTTCTTGACACATACGTGCTATGTGTTTTATTTCGTTTTGAATCTTTGTTTTCTCTTTAGTTTTATTTTAGTCTTAGTAACTATTGTTTGTTTTCTCGTTGTAGGTTCTCTTAGTTTGCAGTGGGTCCACATCTGCGCTCGCAGGGACCTCCACCGAAGCCACCTACAGACAAGTCAACCGTCTCGTCTTCATCTCTCCAAGTAAGTACACCACTTCCTTCATCTTCCACCCATCCTGACTCTACCCTCCAATCTAAACTACCAAACTTTGACTTCACACCGAAATCTTCACCCCATAATTCCCCACCACCTTCCCGTCCCCAAAGCCCACCCATCGTCCAAATGGCCGACCTAGACAAACCGTCCACCAACAAGCCACCCAAGGTTTCACTGGTCTCGCTTCACCCATCACTGTCCCACCCATCGTGAACCAAAACTCATGGCAAATTCCCTCATATGCCATGACAGCCATCACCAATACCATTCAGTTCCATGGTCGCGATGACGAGGATGCACCCGCTCATATAAATCGTTTCTCTCACATGCTCACCACCTTTGGCCTCCATGGAGCGCCCGAAGATGCCACCTATCTTCAGCTTTTCCCATTTTCACTCGCAGGCCGTGCAGCTACATGGTTGGACTCTCAGCCAACCGGTACCTTCACTACTTGGGCGGCCCTTCGTCAAGCCTTTCTGAATAAGTATTTCCCGCCCGCTAAAGCTTCTCGTCTTCGCGATCAAACTCACTCCTTTCGCATGGAGCCCAACGAGCCCTATTACCTTGCTTGGGAGCGTTTTCAAAACTTAGTTGCTCGTTGCTCTCAACACGGTCTCTTTGATTGGGCTCTTTGTGAGAAATTATACAACGGTCTCACCCAAGAGACTCGTGATCGTTTTGACACTAATGCGGGAGGTCACATGATGGGAATACTTACTGTCGCCCAGTGTTTAGAGCGTTTCGAAAGCTTTGCCCAATCTCAAGCTCAGTCGCAATCTGACCGACGATATTTAAGTGGTAATTCCAATACCACTACTAGTGCACCCACTCGAGGGGTGAACCAGGTCAACCTGGATCCTAGTGTAGCCGTGGTGTTAGAAAACCTCACTCGACAGCTTAAAGAGATCAAGGAAAGAGTTGATAAGTGTGAGTATTGTCGAGGGGGTCATGATACTAGTGCGTGCCCATTGTCGATCGGTGAGGAACATGTCGATTTCGTAGGAGGAAGTCTAGGTAGAGGTCAGGGTAGTGGTCTTGGAACCATTTTTACTCATGGTGGCGTAATAATAATAATTTCTATAATAATAATAACTTTTGTTCCACCGGTAACCCCCTAGTTTCCAAGTAGCTCAAACTCCCAACAGGGGGCAGGGTTCATTCTTTGATGGGGGGTCAAATGGGCAGTTCAATAAGGGGTTCAGTAGTCAGACTGGGGTGAGGGTTCGAATTCATGTTCAACCAAATCAGGGGTCAAGTAGTGATGTAGGGGGTCATCTTCAGCGTTTAGAAGCCATGATGAGTCAAATACTCGTCAAAGATCAAGCCACCCAAAAGGTCCTCTCCGAACATGACCTTTTGCTTAAGAACCACCAATCTTCACTCCACAACATTGAAAGGGTCATGGGTGATATGTCTAGGAAACTCGAGGAGAGATCACCCGGTCAGTTCTTGGGTACGACCCAACAGAACCCTAATGCCCAAGCTAAGGCCATTACCACCCGTAGTGGCAAGACCGTAGGGAATCCGAGAGTAGAGGAGAGAGTTGAGAATGAGGATGAGGAAATAGTGGATGAGGAGATTGAGATGGAGGCGCCAAGCAAAGTGCAATCTAGGCTAGTCCCAGCAAGTACCGCACCGCCCAGTGAGCCCGTAGGAGAGAAGAGAGTAGAGAGACCACCCGTTGACGTTAGACCGTCTCCGCTCGTAGATCACTCACGTGTCCCGTTTCCTTCACGTCTTAGGAATCAAAAGTACTCTAAGGAATACGGGCACTTCCTAGATATCTTCAAGCAGTTGAAGATCAATCTACCCTTCATATAGGCACTCCAGTCCATGCCTAAGTACGCCAAGTTCTTAAAGGACCTTCATAGAAATAAGGAGAAATTAGGGGAGTTGTCTAATGTCCCGTTGAATGGAGGGTGTTCCGCCGTCGTTTTGAACAAGCTTCCCGAGAAGCTCACCGATCCCGGTATCTTCACCATCCCATGTCTATTCGGTAGTAACAACAAGACACGAGCCTTAGCCGACCTAGGTGCGAGCATCAACTTGATGCCCTTTTCTCTTTACGAGAAGCTAGACCTAGGTGAACTTTCACCTACCCGTATGACATTATCCTTAGCCGATCGGTCCGTGAAGTACCCAAGGGGTGTTGTCGAGAATCTACTAGTCAAGGTCGACAAATTCGTTTTCCCGCTGATTTCGTTATTCTTGATATGGAAGCTGGTGAGCGAGTTCCTATCATTCTAGGTCGTCCTTTCTTGCGTACCGCCAAAGCTCTCATAGACGTCTATGATGGGCAAATTACTCTTAGAGTTGGTGAGGAGAGAGTTACTTTCGAGATTGATCGTTACATGAGCCACCCGAGTGGTTCCGATGATTATAGTGGTCCATGTCATTCCGTCTATTTCTTGAATTCGTTCATCTCGTGTGTAGACCATTGTCTAGAGTTCATTAGTGGTGCGGACTTGGTAGGAGGAGAGGTAGTCGAGGAGAAAGTGTTAGAGGTAGTCGAGGAGATAGGAGATGAGGGGATTTCTATAATTCCCGAAGTGTTGGAGGTTAGTGAAAACACCACCCAACCACCACCCTTAGAGCTTAAGGTCCTTCCGTCTCACCTAGAGTATGCGTATTTAGGAGAGGGATCCGAGCTTCCCGTTATCATATCATCGAAATTAGAGGAGGGTGAGAAGTTGAAGTTGTTAGATGTGCTGAGGGCCAACAAAGAGGCCATTGCATGGAGGTTGTCCGACATTAAGGGTATAAGCCCTTCTTATTGCACCCACCAGATTCTCATGGAGGACAATTTTAAACTGGTGGTGCAACCTCAGCGACATCTCCATCCTAACATGCAAGATGTGGTGAAGAAGGAGGTGATGAAACTCTTAGATGCCATATCCCATTTCCGATTCACCATGGGTGAGTCCCACTCAGGTTGTCCCTAAGAAGGGAGGGATGACCGTTGTCATGAATTCGAAGAATGAACTTATCCCTTCTCGCACGGTCACGGGTTCGCGCGTATGTATTGATTATCGCAAATTGAACGATGCCACCCGAAAAGACCACTTCCCATTACCCTTTATCGATCAGATGTTGGAGCGTCTCGCGGGTCAGTAGTTTTACTGTTTTCTCGACAGTTTTTCTGGTTATTTTCAGATCCCTATCGCACCAGAGGATCAGGATAAGACCACATTCACATGCCCCTATGGCACTTTCGCGTACCGACGCATGCCATTTGGGTTGTGTAACGCTCCAGCTACCTTTCAGCGATGCATGGTCGCCATTTTTCAGGATATGATAGAGAGTTCCATGGAAGTCTTCATGGACGATTTTTCAGTGTACGACAATTCGTTCGAGCAGTGTCTAGTGAACCTCGAGAGGATGTTGAAGAGGTGTGTTGAAACGAAGTTGATGCTTAATTCGGAAAAGTGTCACTTCATGGTGACCGAGGGGATTGTTTTAGGTCACAAGATTTTGAGGGATGGTATAGAGGTAGATAGGGCGAAGATTGATACCATTAGTAGGTTGCCCCCACCCACGAGCGTGAAGTCGATCCGTAGTTTCTTAGGTCATGCGGGGTTCTATAGACGGTTCATTAGGGATTTCTCTAAGATCACACGACCCATGACCCGTTTGCTAGAAAAGGATGTTCCATTCATCTTTGACGAAGAGTGTCTCAAAGCCTTCAACTTTTTGAAGGAGCAGCTTGTTAGTGCACCCATTATTATCTCGCCCGACTGGAGCTTGCCGTTTGAGCTCATGTGCGCTGCGAGTGACTATGCCGTAAGAGCGGTTTTAGGACAAAGAAGGGATAGGCACTTCCACCCGATCTACTACGCGAGTAAGACATTGAATGACGCTCAAGAGAATTACACCACGACAGAAAAGGAGCTCTTAGCCGTGGTTTTCGCTTTCGACAAATTCCGCTCATACCTCGTTCTCTCTAAAACCATAGTCTTCACCGATCACTCAGCGTTGCGTTTTCTGTTCCAAAAGAAAGACGCGAAACCTAGACTTACCCGTTGGATCCTCTTACTTTCCGAATTCGATATCGAAACTAGAGATAAGAGCGGGGCCGATAACATGGCCGCCGACCACCTTTCACGTCTAGAGGATCCCAAGAGAGAGGAGATTCGTGAGGAGGAGATAGGGGACACATTCCCTCACGAATCGATAGAGTTCGTTCATGCCGAGGAAGAAGGATTGTCATGGTTTTGTGATTTAGAGAATTATTTATCTAGTGGCAATATTGTTAAGGGAATGAATACGAAACAACGTAGGAAATTTCTTAGTGAGGCTAGGAAGTATTTGTGGGATGACCATTTCCTTTATAGGATAGGAGGAGATAGAATCCTTAAGCGTTGTGTGTCTAGAGAAGAGGGAATGAACATCCTTAAACATGTGCATGAGGGTCTAACAGGAGGCCACCATGGAGCTCATACGACCGCACAAAAGGTGTTCGATTGTGGTTTTTATTGGCCCACCATACTTCGTGATGCCGAGAAGTTTGTGAAAGCATGTGATGCTTGTCAACGAACCAGCAACATTTCAGCCAAAGATGAGATGCCTCAAAACCCAATCCAAGTGGTATAAGTATTTGATGTTTGGGGAATAGACTTCATGGGACTGTTCCTTACCTCGAAAGGGAATCGGTATATTCTCGTGGCGATTGACTATGTGTCAAAGTGGGTTGAGGCTCAAGCTCTTCCCACAAATGAAGCCCGAGTAGTGTTGAATTTCCTCAAGAAACTTTTTGGTCGATTTGGTACACCTAAGGCCCTAATTAGTGACCGTGGCACTCACTTTTGCAATGCATTGATAGAGAAGTTGCTTGCACGCCACGAGGTCACTCATCGTTTGTCCACCGCCTATCATCCACAAACGAGTGGACAAGTGGAGAACGCAAATCGGGGTGTCAAACACATTTTAGAGAAAACCGTGTGGAAGAATAGGAAGGATTGATCCGATAAGCTCGACGATGCACTGTGGGCGTTTAGAACCGCCTACAAAACACCTTTAGGTACCACTCCATTCATGACAGTTTACAGAAAAGCGTGCCATCTCCCCGTCGAATTAGAACATTGTGCCCTTTGGGCTTTGAAAACCGTTAACCTCGACATGACCGAAGCCGCTAGGAAACGTTTCTTTCAAATTCACGAGCTAGAGGAGCTTAGAGACGCGGCTTATGCTCGATCGTGGAGCATTAAGGAGAAAACCAAAGCATTTGTAACATCCGTCGAAAAACGGGTTTTCAAAACCCGCTTCTTTATTAATCGAACAATCAGTTTTAAATTTTTGTTGTTTATTTATGATTAATTTTAATTTTAAACAATACATAATTAATAAACAAATTATGATTTAAAAGCAAAAATTGTTAAAAAGTGAAAATAAGAGAACTAAAAATAAAACAAGGCTGCCAGGATTCGAACCCGGGTCAGCCAGGTCAGCCAATGACTTAACTCCCACTCATCCAACCACTCCGCCACTTGTGTTATTTGATAACATATCGAAACAATTAATTCAAATAACAAAACACAGAAATCAAATTCAGTCATTGACGCGCCCATTTCGCAGTCGCCGGAAATCCCGACGACTTCGCCAATAATTGACGGTTTCTATCGATTTAATGGAAGAATTAATCCTAACATCGGTTATAACCGATGTCTGAACCCGCGACATCAGTCGTAACCGCCGGAGAACAGCTGACCATGAATCGAGACTGAAATCAGACCCAATGCGTCTCGATTCTTCCCTATAAATACACCCACAAATCTCTAGTAGCCTTTTCGCTCAAAATCGCACCTTTTCTCGAAGCAATTTCACTCGCCGGAAATATCCTGCCATCACCGGACTTTCGCCGGAAAACCGAGACTCACCTCAACACGGTAAACACCTCGACTCTTTCTGTTTCAATCCGTTGTTAGACTGTTACTAACTTCAGTCCAACAATCAGAATCAATCCCAGACGACGTAGCCGGAATATTCAGCTCTCGCCGGAAAACCTCTGGAATTTCTAATCTCACGCTGTGAATCGATATAATCATTCGAACTTCTGTTAATCCTTGTTTAGTACCCCACTTTCATAACTAATCAAACAAAACTTATAATTGATTCAAGCAGAAAGAATACACAAATCAGAGCCGACGTTCATTGCCGGAATTCTGAAGAAATACAATTGATCGGTACATTCGTTTCCTGAGTTCATTTTATTCATCACATTTCAACCAGTAATATGCTCGATGAACGACCCAATCAAGAACAGTTGAAAAATCGTCGACTGAGTCTTTGAGCGAAGAAGACGAAGTCGACTGTGTATTATAAGATTAATTAAAATCAGATTAATAAACGGGTTAGACACACAGTCCAGCGGTGGACTGTGTGCAAATAATAAGAACACGTCTCGAGTTCGATCCCTGCCCCAACCTCACTCCTTTAAACAAAAATGCTCTTTTTAACCGAACTGGGATAACTCA
The DNA here is from genome assembly GCA_947069175.1 of Scalesia atractyloides. Taxonomy (NCBI): domain Eukaryota; kingdom Viridiplantae; phylum Streptophyta; class Magnoliopsida; order Asterales; family Asteraceae; genus Scalesia; species Scalesia atractyloides. Next base: position 17,045,900 of record CAMTDV010001634.1, read on the forward strand.
CAGAATCATGTTAAGTATAATAAAAACCGGAATATTAACCAGGTTAGATACACAGTCCAGCGGTGGACTGTGTGCAACACTAACTCGCACGTCCCGGGTTCGAGACTGGTTAACGGCACCGGTTCAATGCAATTAAAATCCTTTTTAAAAATAAATGATTTTCGGATTAAGTTAAAAAGTATATAAATATAATTAAAAACAGAAATATTTCAGGTTAGACACGTAGCTCAGTTGGTAGAGCTGCGTGCACGCGTACGGGAGGTCACGGGTTCGAGTCTCACCCAGCGCACATATATAAGCGACCGGACCGGTCAACGGTCACGGTCAACGGTCAAAAGTAACATTTTTTTATTATTTTATTTATTTATTTAATTTAAAAATCAATTAAAAATAACGTTTTTAAAGTTAGAAAATAGCCTTAAACTCACAAAAATAGACCCAAAGATCCTATTAAAATTGTTAATAAAATCCACTTACTTACCGTACCTTTTCGTTATTAACTAGGTTAGTTATTCCTCGTCGATCAATTCTCTAAATTCGTGCGCAATCAACATCATTCACCGAACGCACCCAAGGTGAGTGAATCTCTACAAATTCCCCGTTTTAATCACATTTTGGGGTGTATCATTGTGTCGTTATTATTTATTTAAATTAAACACTTGTGCATTTATCATATTCATGATCAAATCTATTGTTTGTGTGGTTAATGATTAGATTAAAGTTATCATTTTCAGTACATACATTATCATAGGCCGCTGCTCCCCATTACCTAGAGCGTGAGCTGTTCCCCATTACCTATGAGCGTGAACGAGGCGTTGCCAACATAAGATTGGCTCCGTTTGATTAAGCCTTGATCTCACATACATCATCGTAGGCCGTCCGTTCCCCATTACCTATGAGCGTGAACGAGACGTTGCCAGCATATACATTGTCATTCATATCATATACTCATGCAAGGTGTTTGTGATTGTTTGTTTATATTCGTTTGTTCATGTATGATTATTGCACAATTTTCCATATTAATTCCAATAAGAAATCAATAACAAATGTTTTTAACAAGGTTCACTCGCCAACTTTTGTTGACCCAAAATTCCCATTTTTACACATGATACAGGTGATCAAGTTGGAGCAAGAAACATATAGGGCGGCCTAGAAGAATAAACCAGTTTAGAATTTGGATTGTTTTAGTTAATTTTTCCTTTCCTTGTATTGTATGAATTTGACTTGAAACTTTGAGATGTAATTTAAATTTAATAAATATGAAACATATTAGTAAGCATCATGAGCTTTGGTGATAACCCAATTATGCCCCGACTCTTATTCCGCTGCGGGTCGGGGTGTGACACCACTACACGATCGTAAGTTGAGGAAGATTAAGGAGGTTAGCAAGGGTGATAGAGTGCTACTTTACAATTCTAGGTTGAAGTTGTTTGCAGGGAAGTTAAAGTCGAAGTGGTCGGGTCCTTACATAGTGAATGATGTGTCTCCATATGGAACGGTTGAGATTGTGGACGAGTCTGATGGCAGAAGTTGGAAGGTGAATGGCCATTGTTTGAAGCACTACATTGGCGGACCACTTGATAGGAATGAGAGGGAGGATACTCCTCTCGAAATTCCACCGAATACCACCACTTAGTGTTTTGGGTGAGAACCCAAGTGTCCCTTTGTACCTTTTGTATACGAGTCGTATTTATTTAATTTTCGTAGCTAACGGTTTTCTTGGGTAGTTTGTGGGTCTTTGTTCGTGTTTTGAGTCATTTTGCAGGAATTCTATACCAAGGATGTGCAGGGAATGAGGAGAAAAACGAGTCCAGGTAAGTTCCAGAGTTAGAAAAATTTTGGGTTGTGTTTTGGGGGTTTGGTTAAGTGCTGAAAATTTTTCTAAGGCATGAACCCTTCAAAATTTCGAAACTTTCTGTCAAAAACGCCTTCTGGCGGGGCGCGGCCCGCGAGAAGCCTAAGAAATCCGACGTCACTTTTGTGGTGGCGGGGCGCGAGCAGGTGTTTTATGGGGCTCGCGGCCCGCGAGCAGCCTTATCTGCAGCCGCCGTCGTGAAAACCCTAGATTTCACCCATTTTTGCTCTATTCTTCTTCCCCAAAACCGCCGACAACCACCTCTCACCACCATAAACCACCGAGATTCACCATCTACTCACCAAATCTGCAACCCCACTACGTTTACACACATTATCCCACCGATTTTAACCATCCTACTTCATCCTTTCACTGCAAACACGGGATTTTCACGAGGGTTTCAAGTTACAACCGGAATTTTCTGAGTTTCTCTTGTCTAACTCAACTCCAAGGTATGCTTCTTATAATCTTTGTACAATGAGTCGTTTATTTCAGTTTTTGTTGCATTTAGTTTTCGATTTAGTGTCGGGTCTTGTTCTAGTATTGTGTTTGGGTATGTTAGTGCTTGTTTGAGGTTGCGGGTGGTTCGGTATGGGTAGTTTAGCATTATGCAGGTTGCAGAACTTGGGTTGATTGCTTTGCGTGTTGTGATTGCCATAGGTTTGAGGTGTAGTAACATTGAGTGTGGGGATTCGGGTTGGTCATTTCTTTAAGCTAAATTTGTGTTTATAACTTCATTTTAGACCCGTTTCGTTGTTTATGACGTTCAAGCTTTCAACTTTAGCACTCAATGTTCGTTATTTTGGCACTTGAGTTTTAATTGAGGGCAATTAAAGTGCCGTGAGGGGGTAGTGTACATTGAGTCATGTATTTTGAGTTTAGTAGTCTTAGTGTTAGTCGGTCATGGGTTTACTTATATGCACGCACAGGTACAAAACACCTCGCCCGTACTCAATCTCCATTCGGGCGAGGTTGTTTATGACTTATGCTTTTGTAAAAGGTAACCCAGTTTTTATTATTTGTTTAGTGTCGGTTTCAACCGCGAAAGAAATGATTTACGGTTGATATATATATATATATATATATATAAATCCAAAAAATTAGTTTGTGACTTCTAATAATCTGTTTTACTGTGTTTTGTCAATTATAATTGTTTTGCAGATGTCAGGTGAAGGCTCGTCAAGCAAGAGGGTAAGGAAAAGAGGCCCACCGGCTCGTCCTCAAGGTGTTCCGGAGGCACCAGTGCAACAAGACGATCCACTATAGGGAAGTGGATTATAGGGGCCCGGTAGTCCCTCATGGTCAAAGCACAAGAATTGTGGATAGCCCGTTGTTGCAATTCGAGTTGGGTTCTGGGGAGTATGATAGATTGGGTTTTTTGATTCAAGTAGATTTGTTGAAGTTTAGGAGGATAGATTGGGGCCTGTTGGATCGTTTAGGGGCAAGGGCCCGGGTTGAGCGATTGTTGGGACCGATATTCCGGAGAGTTTTGGATTGTGATGCTCGTCAATATAAGGAGATTACCCTTGAGTTTCATTCGACATTCGACTACAAACAAGGGAACTTCTTTGAGAAAGATGCGGTGTTTTTTGCTTTGGGTCCCCAATCTTATGAGATGACCATTCCCCAGTTTGCTGTGGCATTGCAGTTTTACACAGAAGAAGAAGTATAGTCACTTGACTTTATCACAAGCCTTCAGGGGGTTTTTAAAAAGGATCATGACTATAGTGTTCGTACAAGTGAGTTGGTGAGATTTTGGGGTACGATTTCAAGGGCGCCCTATTCAAATAACTTGGTAGCTAGTGTCACCGACCCGGTATTGAGGTTTGTACACAAAATTCTAGCAGCTACTTTGGTAGGAAGGGGTCAAGGTGTTAATAAGGTCAATCAGGTGAGTTTGTTTTGTTTGATGTGCATGGTTGAGGAGCGGCCCGTTAATCTTGCTACGGTTTTTGCTTGGTCGATGAGGAGAACATGGAGAGGTGGTTCTGGGGCTAGAATTTATTTGGGCCCGTACATTACATGGTTGGCAGAGAGTTTGGGTGTGTTTGCCAGGTACCCGGCTGATAAGATGAGAGAGGGGCCGACACCGGGGTTTATGAGATTGAAGGATCTTCAGGCTGCTAGTATTCTGACTTATTCTGACCCACCAGAGTGGGATTATTCGACCCAGCAGTCACAGAGTACACCGGCTTCAGGGTCTGGTACATCTACACGTTATCAGCAGAGGACCAGACAGCGGATGCCTCAGCCTCAGTCTCCACCCAGGGAGCCCGTTATTGATCCACCTACTTTTCAGCCTCCACCTATACCGCCACGTCCTAACCCGCTTACTTTGGACTCTTTGTATGACCGAATGGAGACCGGTTTTGGCGATTTACGGGGCTATGTGGATACTCAGTTTGGAGGTGTTAGGCAGGTGATGTTGGAGAGTCGTCGGATGCACGAGCAGGGTCAGCAGAGGTAAGAGGATGGTATGAGGTACATGATGGAGGGTATGCATCTCTCGGTTCCCCCTTTCTTTAGGCAGCCACAGGCAGGACCGAGTGATTTGGCAGGGGTTGAGCCGTATCATGTTCCCCAGCAGGGATCAGAGGAGTCGGATGATGATGAGTGATTTTAGGCAGCAACAGTGGTGGTTTATCTAGTATCTTTTATTTTTTCTTTTATGTTGTTTTTAATCTAACTCGGTCTGTATCCCAAATTTTTGAATACTTTGGTACTTGGTTGGGATGGCTCGGGGTAGTATGTTTGCGATGTTTGTTGGATGTGTTAAACACTGTTATTTTTATGATGCTATGCTAGTAGTTGGTTTGATTATAGGAATGGTGTTTATTTTTGCCGCTTCTGTTCGCCTGTCCGAGAGTTAGGAATTGTTTGCTGAGTGTGTTCGGATTGGAGGGTGTATGTGTAATTGACTAGCACTTTGACAGTCTCGCATATTTACAGCTAAGTCGTTTCACTTCTATCTTATGTATATATTTATTTTGTTATTTAGTATTTTATTTTCTAGGTAATTTGAGTCGTGTCTCGTCTTTGCATTAGGGACAATGCAATCTTTAAGTGTGGGGATGGGATACATGGTGTAAATAGGAGTCGTAGTCGTAGAGTTTTTTTCGTTAAAAAAAATTGAAAAATTTAGAAAATGTCATTTGAAATAAGAAGTTTGCAAAAATATAACGGAAAATGATAGAAAAGTTGGGTTTCTACACGGGTTCAAATAATAATAATATGAGTTAAAGATAGTCGAGCTTGTGTCTATTTTGGGATATGTGAATAGGCCTGGGGTTTGGTTCTAGGTTCCTTTGATCTTAATGTATCTAATTGCCGGTTTGCTAGTGGGTGCTCATCTAAGTAAAATGGGAAATTGAAACCGCCAAAAATAGTATAAAGAATGTCGTTATAAGTTAAAATCGTCAGAATTTTTAATCATGAAAAAATTATTAAAAAAATTTGAGCTAGAAACTAAGAAAGTAGCGCAGGCCTACGTAAACTTCGTTGGGGATGGTGACTCTGACTTAGAATGCCTCCGGGATGTGTGAAATTAAGTTGCATAGTAAGGAAAATTGCCGAGTTGGGGATAGCGACTCTACAGCCGGAATGCCTCTGGGTTAGGTAAAGCATTGTCTAAGCTCAATGAGAAAAGTGAAAAGAAAAAAAAAGAGTAATAAAGAAAAATTTGGTTTTAAATTCTTTTGATTTTGATATGAAACGGTTAGGAATTGGTCCAGTGATCTTTCCTTTTGTTCTATAAGCTTGAGGCGGGATTAGATGGACTGTGGCTTTTAGTGTGAGACCCTAGGTAAACTGGTTGCACTTGAACTAAATTTGTATGATAAGGGCTTGGAGTCGGGTTTTGGGTTTAAGAGGACAAACATATTTGCAATCACGACTAACACAAGTTTTGATTCTAATAAGTATGAATGACTTTTGTCTCGAGTAGTTGCTTGTCTCTGATTCCGTTTGCGTAGAATCTTTTTCGAGGACGAAAAAAGAGTAAGGGTGGGGATATTTGATGTATTGTAAAATACATCGTTTATTCGTGTCTAGTTTGTACAATCTTTATTAGTTTTAGTTTCGTTTTCCGTTGAATGGTTAGTCTTTTGATCCAATTGCGTTTTGCAGGTCATATGAGTTTAAAGTAGCTGAAAAGTGTGAATATTGAGTAGAAATACGATTTGGTTAAGTCCTGGAACGAGTTGGAGAATTTAGGAGCTGAAATAAATGAAATTCTGATGAAAATGCCTCCTGGCGGGCCGGGACTGGCCAGACCATTGCTTCTCGCGGCCAGCGAGAAGCATAGTTATTGATGATGTCACAAAGACGGTCGCGGGCCGCGACCCGTTAGCCTATACCCTCTCGCGCCCCGCAAGAGGGTGTTATATGCAGACGAGTTGATTTTCAGCTGAGATTTGGGGGGTATTTAATGGATTTTATCATAATGAAACCCTAGTTACGAATCTTGGGGGTCTTTGCAGCAGTTTTGGAGTCGTAATAGCCAAGTTTGAAGGTTGCGAAGCTCTGGAATCATTGGATTAAGCGAAGATTGAAGATTAGAGACTTTCTCGGGTTTACACGATCCTTGTTTGTCTTGTTTTCTCTTTTCTGAACTTGTAATAATGAATTCTAGTTTTATTACTTTTGATTTGCTTTTGCTATTGACTATACTAGGCTAAATGCATTAACTACTTAGACTATGATGAATGGATTGATATAAAGTTTATACCTTTTCCGTTGATTACATGTTTGTTATGGATTAATTGTGCTCTGTAAGCAATTTGTTTATCTGGCTTGGTGTGTGTGCATGCTTTGATTTGGTTTTCTGCTTTCTATTACTTCATACTATTCTTGGTGACTGTCTATATCATGAAATGGAGTTGTATTAGGTTGTGAACTTTGGTGAGTGTCTATATCATAGAATAAGTTTATAGTCTTTAAGGTTGAAGGGCCCAGTAAACCTTAGAAGTGATTGTTAACAGGTTACTAGATTTTAGTGTTCTACTGGTCCTAATACCTGGAAAGTGAGGGGCTATTGATAGGTCTTACCCAGCGAATTGCTATTGTCGCTCTTTGGAAAAAATCCATGCCTTTGTTGACCCATCGGTTTTATTAGTCTATCAAGTCAAGTTTAGATACTCAAACTACCCAAGATCTATAATTGGAAAAGAGTAGGTCGTCGTAAGGGTACTCACACAATATTAGACAACTTGAAAGACGTCTAATCAACCGGTAGGATTAACGGGCTAGGTAACGCCATAGTTTCAACTCGAGAAGGGTTGAGGGGCTTAGCTGGTATTTAATAGGTTTAGTATCATAAGATCCCGGTTCCAGAAAACGAGTAATTAACTTAATCGGTAAACTCTTAAAATCAATCCAGGATTCTGGTCTAGGTAGTCTTCATCACCTTGTGAGAACAACTTCCATCCTTTGTTAGTGTTAGTTAATTTAGTCTTTAATTAGTTTTAATATAGATTTCCGTAGATTTTCCGTAACCCCCCCTAAAACAATCAAAACAGTTTTAGTCGTGTCTGTCTTAGTCGTTCAGAGTCTAATCAGCGTAATTCATAGAGTCCTGTGGGTTCGATATCCGGACTTACTTAGGTTATACTACATTGATCGGTAAACTTGCCGATAGTGTGGTTTAGGTTTAAGTCGAGTCTAGTTTTTAAAGCTTTTTAGTGTCTAGCTTAGAGAGTCCTAGTTAGTTCATTTTTATAGTCTGTTTAGCACACATTACAGCGCCTCAAAAGGAGCCATTTGAATGCTGGTGTGATCACTATTATTGTACGAGAATTCAACTAAAGGTAAATGCTTATCCCAATTACCACCGAAATCTATGATGCATGCACGAAGTATGTCTTTTAGGGTGCGGATCGTGCGCTCAGTCTGACCGTCGGTTTTAGGGTGGAAAGCGGTATTGAAATTGAGAGTAGTACCGAGAGCGGATTGAAAAGTCTCCCAGAAACGTGAGGTAAAGCGTCCGTCGCGGTCAGAGATGATGTCACGAGGCGTCCCGTGTCGACAAATGACTTCGTCGGTATAGATTCAGGCTAATCATTCGACGTTAAAGTCTTCTCGTATAGCAATAAAGTGCGCGGATTTGGTAAGACGATCAACGTTAACCCAAATGCTATCGTGACCAAAGGAAGTGCGAGGAAGTTTCGTAATGAAGTCCATAGCTATGCTCTCCCATTTCCACATCGGGATCTCGGGTTGTTCGAGCAAGCTAGAGGGCCTTCGATGTTCGGCGTTAACTTTCGAGCAAGTTAAGCACTTTGAGACGTAAACGGCGATATCCTTTTTCATGCCCGGCCACCAATACTTAGGACGAAGGTCCTTATACATTTTGTCGGCATCGGGGTGAATGGAATATCGAGATTTATGAGCTTCGGTCATTAGCAGTTCGCGAAGGTTATCACGGCTGGGAATCCAAATGCGATCAAGATAATAATAAATACCATTGGGTTTAACAACGAGCTGAGTTTCGGCACCACATTTCATTTCTTCCTCCAAAGTATTCTCGTTGAAACAAGCGAATTGAGCGGAGCGAATCATGATTTCGAGATCATTCAAAGCTTGGGAGTCACGAACACTATACACATAGCTTCGTCGACATAGAGTATCGGCGACGACGTTTGCTTTGCCGGGATGGTAGCGTATCTCACAATCATAATCATTGAGAAGTTCAACCCATCTGCGTTGGCGCATATTTAGTTCCTTTTGATTGAAAATATGTTATAAGCTCTTATGGTCGGTGAAGACCGTACACTTAGTACCGTAAAGGTAGTGTCGCCATATCTTCAATGCAAAAACAACTGCACCGAGTTCGAGATCGTGGGTTGTGTAGTTCTTCTCGTGGATCTTGAGTTGTCGAGACGCATACGCGATAACTTTGTCTCATTGCATGAGAACACAACCAAGACCTAAGTTAGAGGCATCGCAATAAACAACGAAATCGTCGTTTCCGTCGGGTAAGGCGAGTACGGGAGCGTTGCATAGCATATGCTTGAGAGTCTGAAAAGCTTCCTCTTGTTTAAACGAAAGGCTTGTCTTTATGGGTCAAAGCGGTAAGCGGAACGGCGATTTTCGAAAAAGTCGGCGATGAATCGACGGTAGTAACCCGCCAATCCAAGAAAGGAACGGATTTCAGAAGCATTCTTCGGTGTAATCCAACTCTTGACGGCCTCGATCTTTGCAGGGTCGATGTGAATTTCTTGACTATTAACGATGTGGCTGAGAAATTGAACTTCTTCGAGCTAGAATTTACATTTAGAGAACTTAGCATAAAGACGATTACCTTGAAGAAGTTCGAGGACTAAACGGAGATAGCGCACGTGTTCGTCTCTCGACTTCGAATAGATGAGAATGTCATCGATAAACACAATGACGAAACGATCTAAAAAGGCTTTACACACACGGTTCATCAAATCCATGAAGACCGCAGGTGCATTGGTAAGACCAAAAGGCATGACCACGAATTCGAAATGGCCATAACGGGTACGAAAGGCGGTTTTCGGAATGTCTTCTTCGAGTACACGTAACTGATGATAACCGGAACGAAGATCGATCTTAGAAAAACAAGTAGCACCTTGAAGCTGATCAAATAAGTCGTCGATTCAAGGAAGAGGATAACGGTTCTTTATCGTGAGCTTGTTAAGTTCACGATAATCGATGCACATTCGGAACGTCCCATCTTTCTTTTTCATGAAAAAACGGGTGCGCACCAAGGCGAAGTGCTAGGGCGTATGAAACCTTTATCAAGAAACTCTTGAAGTTGGCTTGATAGCTCGCGCATTTCTGATGGTACGAGACGATAAGGAGCTTTTTCAACGGGAGTAGCACCGGGAACTAAATCGATACGGAATTCAACATCGCGAGTAGGGGTAAACCAGGTAAGTCGTCGGGAAAGACTTTAGGAAATTCACGAACAACAGGAACGTCTTTAAAAGTCTTCTTTTCTTTCTCCGGGTTCACGATATGAGCTAGGAAGGAAACACATTGCTTTCGCAAACATTTGTGCGCTCGAGTACATGACAAAAGCATCAACTTCTTTGAGGGAGTTTCACCATAAACATGGAGTTGATCACCGTTCGAGAGAGGGAAGCGAATCATCCTATCGAAGCATACAACTTCAGCATGATTTTCACAAAGAAAATTCGTGCCTACTATGATATCGAAGCTACCTAACTGCATTGGTATGAGATTGATCGAGAAAACATGGTTGTTGAGATCGAGAGAATAACCACGTAGGACGGAGGTAACGGTACTGGATTTTCCGGTGGCGACTTCGACATCGAAAGTCTTTGGGAGTTTAGCGTGCTTACATTTTAAAACCTTTTCGAAATTTAACGATACAAACCAATTATCGGCACCAGTATCAAATAAACATGAAGCATAAATACCATTGACAAGGAACGTACCATTGACAACATTGTTGTCGTTCTGGGCTTGGTGATGGTTGAGATTAAAGGCTCGTCCACGTGCAACCTGTTGTTGTTGCTGCTGAGGCTGTGGTGGCATGGCTGCTACTGCTGTTGTTCCTGCTTCACAGGTTTGTTTGGGCAGACGTTACTGAAATGATTCGGATAAACGCATGTGTAACAGGCACGTTCCTTGGAGTTGGCTGCTGATTGGCCTGAGAAGGAGCTGGTAAAGCTGGTGCTGCAGGGGCCTGAGGAGCTGATTGGCGCAGGCCTGAACGGAAACGGACAGTAAAGTAGCCGTAGATATTGCAGTTGGTGCAGAAGCGACAGTTGCCTCCAACTGCATGATAATAGGTGCATTTTGAGCACAAAGGGTGTGGGTCATTATACGCACGCTTTGCCGGCAGTGCGTTTGGTGCTGCTGATTGGAGCGGCTGAGGATTTTGAGGAGCGGTAAGGGCAAAGTTCTTACTCTGGTTTTCCCTTTTGCGACCACGACGACTATTATTTTATTCTCGAGACTGATCGGTAGGAGCTGTTGATTCGGTGATCGCCTTATTTGCGACCTTGCTATGGTTCCTGAAGTAACCAGACTGAGCCCGTTTGTCATTGATTTCTGCAGCTAGCTGGGAGGTCTCCTCGATAGTAGCAGGGCGTGCTGCTTGAACAAAGTCAACGACGCAATCGGGCAGAGCGTTGAGGTACTTCTTGATTGCTTTCTCGGTCATGTCCACTTGACCGGGACAGACGATGCTCAACTGTTTGAATCGAGCCGTTTAAACCAGCA